>JAHLSL010000043.1:5764126-5850050 GCA_025920805.1 Petroica traversi | reverse complement strand
CCCACGGGCGGCCCCGGCTCCTCCCCGCTCCCACCGACAACTTTCCCGACGGGAGAGCTCGGTGCCGGCACCCCCCGCCCGGCTGGAATCCTCTTTCTCCGAGCGGATGCTCTCTGTCCCGCGCCACCGAGAGCTCGGCGCTGCCCCCGGGGATGCTCGTGTTCCAGGGGACGGGGAGGTGGCAGAACTTCGCTTTGCCGGGAGGGTTTCCAGGATTTTCGCAGCTGCAAAGCTCTGCAGTCGCGTCCTACCTGCGCTTTCCGGGTGGTTGTTGCAGGAGAGGACACAAAGTACAAGTCCTGAGGTAAAACTTGCACAAGCTCGTCATTAAAATGGTATCAAAGTGCTTGCACAAGGCTGAGTGAAAGTCGTGCTTCTACTCTTAGTTCTCCATTCCGCTTTTTGATTGAGGGCTCGAATTCGAGACAGTGATAGTGTTCTCACATTGTCCTGTCCTCGTGTAAGTGTTTAGAAGCTGGGCAGACTAACAGCGAGGTCTGGCTGCTGGGAAAAGGGACAGGCATCCATTTGTTTGTCCTTGGCCATAACTCCTCAAAGTTACCCAAAACTGGTGCAAAACTCAAAAGGGGAAAATAAGTAAGCGTGCACGTACCAGCTGTCCCTTCCAGGTCATGCTCCATGCTTCCAAACCTGAAAGCCAGGCCTCATTTTGAGCAGTCTTATGCATGACCGAACCCCTTCCAGCAAGGAATTCAGTTGTCAGATGTGTTCGTGCCCTATTTTGCTGCTAATCGGCGCTGAGAAGTGACACAGGGAAACAAAGAGTCTGGTCTGGCTCCCTGTGCTGCCCTAATGTGCGCTCAGACGCCACAGCCCGCAGACTTTCGCTGCTGCCCGCGTCGCTCTCATCTCACATCCTCCCAGCCAAGCGTGTCCCGCCGCGATCTGCGAGGCAGGAGAAGCGGCAGCCTCGGGAAGCATCGCCACTTGGGGAAGAAGCTCAGCCTAATGATCAGAAGCTTAGCCAGCCGATCAGCCAGGCTAAGCTCCCAGACCTAAGAGAGGTGACCGGGTGCTTTCCCTGCCCTCGCACCTGTCCCGGATGGAGCAGGGAAGCCTGTCCTTCCCTCGCCCTCTGCATTCCATCACTGCTTTCCCCAGCTGCAGTCTCTCAGCTGGCGATTTTGCGCAGCTCCCGTCGCTGCACACTCTGCTCCGCAGCCGCGGGAGCCTCGATCTCTGGCCCGAGTGGCACAGCCACCTCCAGGCAAGGGAATGGACGGCTTGGCCAATGTCACATAGCACAGCAGTGAGTCAGCTCCATCCCCTGTGCCTCAGGCACCTCTGTCCAGGCCTCCACGGGAAGCAGATGGGATTGCCAGGGCTCAGGAAAGTCCTTCCAAGGGAGGGGACAGAGCCTGCCCTCTTGGGTAGAACTCATGAAGCTCAATGTACCTGCTGTGTCCAGCCCTCATTTGCTTCCAAGAAGTTTCTTTCCACTTGGAACTTTCATACTTTGTTTTCATCCTTAAAGCCAGCAACAACTGCCTCACATCTGCTTTTGCTGGCTTAGTAACCAGCTGCCCAATTTGTCACTTTTAGGATGACAGCACATTTTTTATTGTGCCTTCACCAGTAACAAGTGGATTGGTCATCAGGCTGGATCCCCTGGGCAATAAATGCTCCAGAGGTCTGTAGACCCTTCAGGCTTTTGGGGAAGGGTTTCTCTCTCATCTGAGCACTGGCTGAGAGTTGTGTCACACACGTGAGCTCACGGTGCAAGGAGCCCCTGGTTCACAGCTGAGAGTGGGGTGTGACGTATTTTCCTCACCATCAATTTCCAGGATGTGTTATGTGACAGCCCTGCTAAGCTAAAAATCATCTGGGATCCATGTGAGCATCACATGAGCCATGGTTGCCCTGAATAGATCTTACAGAACTCCTCATGCCTCATGGAAAAATTTTTGAATAAGACTATTTAGGAAAACAGTTTTGCTAGTAAAATTTATGAGATGACAGACTTCCAAGGGCCCTTTTCGGTTTGCTTACAAACACTGCAACTGTAATGAAAGTGTGAGCTGTCCCCATAGTAATCCTAATCCTGTACTCATGTCTGGGCCACTGTGTTCCCAAAATTGCTCTTGCTGATAATTAAAAAAAACAGCAACCCCCAATCAGAACTTTATCTTGATTTTCAGATTTTCACTTCAGTTTTTCTCCTTGACCAATTTCCTACCATTTTATCTCCTCCTTGCATCCAGGTGGTCAATCTGGATCCTGGAAGCTGGCACCACTTGTAACAGCTCAGATATAGCCAAGGATTTTTGTTGTCCTGATTGCTGACTCTGTGACTGCCCAGCACCTTACTGCTGCAACGAGATGATTTCAGGGCACAGCTGTTCCAACCACCTCTATTAAAGGAAGACCTTGGTCAGCCCTTAAAAATACTGAGCCCTTGACCAAGGGCTGCCCGGGCCCAGAAGGGTCCCTGACAGCAGCTGATGGATAATTGGGTTATTCATACAAACCTGGCATTGCATTTCACTGCAGAGCCTGGCCCCTCTCCCAGGGGACAGTGGTCCTGCCTTTGCAGGGGATGGATTTAATGAGTAACAGACTGTCCTCATCTCTAACAACTGCAGTTCTAACAATGATACTCTTCTTTTTGTGAGGGTCTCTAAGCACTTCATGAACAGTAATTAAGGAATCCTCACCTGGGGAGCAGCTGAACATTAACAGAGGGCAGGGAGAAGCTCAGGCACATTCCTCATCTGAGGACAGCTCACTGCAGCCATCCCACTTCACCTGCAGCAGCTGGTCCAGCCTCACCTCGTGCAGCTCTGTGTGCTCGTTACCAGCTCACAGCCCATGAAGCACTGTAAAAACTGATTTGGGTGGGCTCAGGCCTTTAAGCAGAGCCCAATTTCCTTGCTCTTTTGTCTGCAGTCACTGTGGTTTGGTGGCCCATGCGTTGGCAGCTGCTAATTTGTCAGGATGAGAAGGCTGGTGCTTTCTTCCTCCTTCAGAAGGTGCTCTGCATGCTTTGGGCCCTGCTACAAACACACAACAGCTCAAATGGTTCTTTCAAATAGGATATTGACCTGTGGTCTTGGTCTCAAACGTCTCTGAAATTTCGTGCTGTGTCCTGGATTCTAAAACGGGTCAAAGCTCCCCCAAGCATCAACGCAGTCTCTCAGATTTCCTACTGAAACTTGAGGAAGCCACAGTTTTACTTTTTTTGGAGTGGAAAACCATGTCTAGTCACTGAGAATGTTGTGGGTTTATGGCAGTTCACAGCCATGTACTCCCACCAGAGAGCATAAAAAACAATGACAATGATTAAGACTACAAATGAAAGTACACAGATTATTTAATAGAGCAAAATTTATTCTTAATTTCCAGATAAACCCCAAACCTTTGATATCACAGGCCTCAAGGCTTTGAAAGCCTGAGCATAGATCCAGGAACAAAAGAGAAAAGACTTTAAACAAGATCCAGTTTTTTTAGACATTGAAGTTTCCTGTTGGTACACTCATGCTACCAGAATCCATCAAGTAGGAAAGTCATGTATTGTGGTTATTTCCCAAACAAGAATTGTTTTTATAGTAATCCCACTTAACTTTTATTGGAGGAGAATTTTCTATGTAGCATCCAGGGTTTCTCAGCAGGCTGGTACTGCTCTCTGGTAGCAAGGAGGGGATGGGCTGGTGCTGCTTTGAGTCCTGACCCTGGCAAACATTTTGACAGATATCCCAGCTACAGGTACTGAACAAACCCTGTATTTATAGAAAACCTCCCATGTGTCAGGACATGAGCAGCTCTGCTTAAAGCCACTGACCAGGCATAGACAGGTCCTGCCTAAGGTCAGTGGCAGAGCTGGGCCAGCAAGATCCATCCCAAAAGGCAGCCCCGAGTGCAGGACATCTCCTGGGGCTGGAGCCCCATCCATGGCTGGCTCAGAATCTGTGACCACGCGATGCTGGGAAGAAAAAGGAAACTTGCCCCTTACTGGGACTTCACGTCACCTTCCTCTGCAATTTATTTCAATAATATCACACATAGTGGAATGTAAAGCTGAAGATCAATCTCATAACCATATTAAGACACTCTGGGGTGTATTTTATAGGACCATTAATATACTTCTTGGGTGGTTAAAGTCACCCACAGCATAAATTAATAGCTCCATAAAACATGCTCTGTCATATCTTATGGCTTAAACAACACTCAATAGGCTGGGTATGTTGGGATGTGGTTGAGTTTATTAGGTGGAAGCAAAGGGTCAGAGTGACCACCTGGAAGTGAGGATGCCAGTCTCAGGGGCCCCAGTCATTTTAAAAATGCAAGATTCTAAAAAATCCAATACAAGTACAATCTGCAGATTTCATTAACTTTCACTAGCACTTGTATTCCCAGGTTTGTTCATTTCATTCAGGCACCTCTTCCCTGCAGAAGCAGTTCTGTTGCAGGGTATGATTGTTGTGGGTGGGGCTTTTTGGCAAGGAGGGTGCCTGGCTTGAAAAGCTCTAAAGAAGTCGAGCACAGAGCAGGCAAAGCCCCTTGGTTAGAGCAGGGATCAGATTAGCTTTGCAAAGAAAGCTAAGCCTGCCATATGCTTCTTTCACTTTCTGAAAGAAACGTGGAGGAAATGTCAATGCAGTGTCCATTTCAGACAGATTTTATTGGAGTGGAGGTCTCCGGTACCCGCAGGAGTATTTCCAAAATGAAAAAAAAAAAGAAAACAAAAGAAAATCTTGGCTTTTCCTAGTCTTTCCTGACCATGATTAAGCTGTAGAAGAAGCAAATTCTTCCTCCTAGCCTGGTAGATATTGAGTCTTATTAACTCACATTCTTCCCCAGCAATTTTTCTTTGCTATTTTAATGTCTCCACATGAATTACCAAAGACTCTTCAGTAGACACTAGCTGAGCCCCACAACAAGATTAAAATAAATAAATAAAAAGGTAGCAGCGAGGCACAATGATGGGACAAGCTGAAGGTTTGGGACAGTACTGACTCCTCCTTCATGGTGAGGAGTAGCTGGGAGATCCCTGACTGGGTCAGAGTCACAATCCTGGCAAAAGGCATAAGAGGCAAGGCAGCAACAGACAGCACAGCCCCGACCCTGCAGCCATCTGGGGCCTGGCTGTGCTTTGCTCCTGAGAGTAATTTACAGGCATCAGACAAGCCACATGTGTAAGGCTGAGCATACACAAATATTCTCAGGAGCCGAGCCAATTAACACACCACGAGATATCACTCAGTGATTTGGAAGATATACAAACCCCATCTTGCTTTTTGAAGCGCTGAAGCAGAAGAACTCGTGGCGGTGTCTGATGCTGTATCTTCACAGAATCATCCCCGATCAATTTACTGCTCGCTGGTCCCACAGGAGCATCTTTATGTTAAAGCAGCATCTCCTGCACATCTGAGCTTGGTCCAACAAAAGCAGCAGCTTTGATACGAGGAGCTACCCCGCCCTGCCATGCCCCCTATGGAAAGATTATCATCATCATTACTATTTATATAGAATAACAGCCAGCAGCCTTGGCTGGGACAAACGGCTCCCAGGGCTAACCCGGCCGAGCATAAAGGGAGATGCTCCTTTTCTCCAGACAGCTCCAAAGAGGGATTTGGGGCCTGGGAGCAGGTCAGAGGCAGCCAGGATTGGGATTCCTGACTCCCTGCCTGGCGTCCTAATATTAGCTCACATTGTCTCGGGCCCGTCTCGCCGCTCTTTCACACGAACCACAGCCCCGAATTAGCGCGTCTGCTGCTTAATCTGCCAGCCCATCCTGTGTGCTAAATTAGTCAGGGGCTGAGCAAACATCATGGGAACAGCTCTCTCAGAGTGCATGTGGGCTAAGTTGTTCCTACGGCATTGTTTGCTCTGTGTTTTCCAAGCATCATCACAAAAGTATGATGGGCTGTATCCCGGGCTGCATCCTGGAGCTGGCGGCTCCAGCCTGGCACTGCTCCCCAGTGTGGGGCACGGATGAAAGCAGGCTCAGTGGTGGCTCTGCTGGGAGCCGGCCTGGGGAAGAAGTGCTAACAAATGAACTCTGGTGGCAGATGAGCAGGCCAAGGAGAAAGCAGCAGCAGCACATGCCGGCCTCCTTGGCCATGCTATTTCCAAGTTTCCTAAATTTCCTTCCCCTTGCTGCATTCAATGGCAGACAGGCTGATCACTTTTTGTCTGCCACATGAGCTTCTTATCTTGTGCCCTCCAGCTACAAGCTCAGGGCTGTTCACAAAAACACCCAGCCCTCACAGCACAAGGGGCTGGGGCTGATGGGGTTTCAAACCAGTGCCCCCAGCAAGTTAGAGTTGGCTTAGAGTCCATCTCCTCTTGCTACCAGGGGCTGATGGCATTAATTTCCACTGGGCTCGTTAGCCTCTGTGAAGCAAGGCTTTAATCAGAAGCAGAAAGATACAAGGGAATAACACCAAATCCTGTCTTTGGGTCACTCAGCACATTGCCAGGTGAGGGACTGCTTGCAGGGCACAGAGCAGCAGGAAAAAGAAAACCAGGGGGTCGTGGGAGAGTCTGTGCCCCTGAGCGACCAGTCAGCCAAATCACAGGACTGGTTTTATAAGGTGCATGCATGGTTTTGGACAGCAGCTATTGAAAGACAAGCGACTCATTGAATATTATCCCTTTCTGGCAGCAAGATCAGTGCAGTCAATTAGCTGTAAAATCTGAATCATGTCCCTGGCAGGCTCAGAGAGGAAGCAGCTCCACCTTCCTGCTCTGCCCACAGAGGTCACGGCATCCCCGGCATGGCCCTGCTGACAGCAGCTTGCCAGACCTGTCACAGGCAGCACCACAGCAGGCATAAATCAGGATATTGCTCCCATCACACAGCAGGAACTGCTCTGCTCCCAGTTCTCACCATGACGTCATGGAGGCTTTCCACAATCCCAAGACCACTGCACAAAACCCTGGGCAATAAATCCGTCCTTGCAGCACCACGTTTGGGTGGACATTGTATCTCCATCCATCCCTCAACACCCTTTTACTGCCAGGCTCATTGCTTTTTTCTTTATTGCTGTAGAACAAAGTCTTAAAACTCCTGACTTGAATCAAATGAGCTTTTAGGTGAAGATCCAGATCCATGGAAACAGAATTGCGTCGTACAATGACAGACACAGTCCACTGCCCAGCAGAGATCCACAACTGGGAAAAACAAGCCCATCAGAGCTCCTGCAGTGAATTACTTGCTCTTGGGAGCTGTTGCTCCCCAGTGACTCTTTGGAGGCAACATCTGAACCAAGTTGCGTTTGCAGTTCTGTGTTGGCTACAAACCCACTCCTGGCATATCTGTTCCCAGTTTCCACCTCCCAAATGTGTCACTGGGTCCTAGATCCAGCCTTTCCGGCTGCAGATGACTCATCTTCATCCTCCTCAATGTGATGGGGATTAGACCCAAGGCATATTAGCAAAGTAGAAGGCTTGCCTTGGACCAGGGCCAATTTCAGCATGTCGATAATTTATAAAAACACACTGCTCTCCAGCCAAGCAAGTTTCAGTTCCTAGATGATTCAGCAGCAGTGCTACAAGGAAATATGGATGTGAAAAGTCCCTGAAGGAATTTCTGTATAATTCTGCATTGAAATAAAAAGCCCTGAGACCAGCAGCAGAATGGAAATTGGAATTAAGGATCATTCCTTCTGTGCCTGCAGGGACTGCTAAAAGCTGGGAAATTTTTAGTGGAGTTTCAGGGCAGGAGGGAAGAAAGAGCAAAGGCAGAAATCAGGGAGGCGGAAGAGCCTGAGGTGGAGAAGGAAGGGAAAAACAATTCCTGGTTTTGCTTTGGCCACTTTGCACCAGCTGTAAATCTGTTGTCACTAAAAACATTAAAATCCTGTGGGCAGGTAACAGGGAAATTGGAGTGAGAAACCTCTAAAAACACATTTTCAGAAGGCAGCCTGGGAAATGGGAAGTATAAAGAGCCAGGGACAGCTCCAAAGCCCATCTGAGCACTTTGGGTTTTGGATGTCATCCATGTCTATTTTAAAAAAGAATGAGAAAAGAAAATATAAAAGGAAGAGTACCACATAACTGCGCAATGTAAATTAATTTCTGAAAGGGCACGGCAAGCCAAAGATGAATATTTAATCTCTTCTGACCTCTTTCAGTTCATTATCCTAATTGTGAGCTTCAAGACCACAGTAGCATTTCTCTGCATGCAAAATCAGCAGGGATGGGGTGGCATGAGGGGTAAGACCCCTTCTGAACAGATTCCAGTGGGAGATGGAGTGAAGGGGACTAAGAGCTATACAGTCACTGCAATAGCAGGGAGTAACTTCAAATGGAGTTACTGGGCAAATTCCTGTTTGCTCAGAAACATTTTCCACAAGAGAGCACAACCCCCTCTCCCTCCCTTCATCCATTGACTCTAAGACCACTTGCCCTGAGATGCCCAGAAGTGCTTTGCAAGGTCAAATGGCCATTTCTGAGCAGCCTGAGCCAATGCTGGGCTCGCACCATGTCACACAGAGCAGTCTCTTCCCCTCAAGTGATGTTTTCCAGCCTGCTCCTGGCACAACCCTCACACTCACCTGTGTGCAGCTTGGCAGCCTCCCCACAGTTTGGAGAGCAGCTCAGCATCCTGTAGGATGCAACCCCTGCCTGAACCCAGCCCTGTCTCCCTCCCCAACCTGCTGCCTGCCTCCATCACTGTTGGTTCTCCATACAAGCAGAAATTTAATCCTTCTTTTAATAAAGAAAATCCATTTGTATTTTACTGTGCAGCACAGACCTCACCATCTATCCTTACATCCCTGGGAATCCCACCACAGGCTCCCTGACAGTCAGGACTGGCTGCTGTGCTCAGACTGTTGGAATTCCCCATATTTTAACTTCTGCTGCTTTTCATTGCTGCTCAGCACTGGCATTTCCAACGGATGCTTCTCTGCTCCTTTTGTGCAGAGCCTGTTTGTGTTCTTTGCTCTCTTCCCTGGAGCCCTGCCTAATGAATGCAGCATGCTGCTGACCCCTCCATTACAAATAGTTTAATATTTTTAAATAAATATGGGGCAGTGCCATGATTGTGTGGGTATTTCATCCAGCCTGCAGCACAAGGAGCTGGCACTGACAATGGCAGCCATGGCTTTATTTGTCATCCTGTTGCTGGTTTGCCATGGAAAGCAAGGGAAGGGGCTGGGGTGTAACACAGAAAAGAATAACACAGCAGCAGATGTGTTATTCCAAGTGTATCACAAGAAGCTGCTCCTCATCCCAGCACAACAGATGAATGCAATAAAGAGAAAACTTTTAAGTTGTTACTTATTTACTTGAAGCTACAGGGCTGCAAGGTTATTCAATGAGCCCCAGAGTAAACCAGAGGAAGGTACATGATGGGGAATTCTATTATACCGTGTTTCCACTGTGTTGCAACAGAATTAACACATTAGCCTGACATGTAGCTGATATAATTTATTCCAAATTTCAGAGCAAAATTTATCCTAAGCAGTAATATTAAAAACCAAACCAATAGTGAGAAAGAGAAAAAGCCTGAGATCAGGTCAAATTTTTCAACATGTTAATTAAATTTTCAGCCCATCAACTTCTGTTGTCCTAATTTCCCTTCCTTCCTTCTGGGTGTATCTGGATTTTTGCTATATGTAGATCATGTGGGTTAGAGCTAAATCTGCTTGTCCCTTACAGCCACTTCTCAGACAGTAAAAACCTCCTAGAAAGTTCACCCAATGGTACCCGAGGATTGCCTTCACTCCCAGGTGGCAAAAAGCCAGGATTGATGCTCCACGACTTCCACTCCCAGCCCACGATTTTACCAAGGCATGGGGTGTGAACAGGGCCTGCTGCCAAGGCAGTGATTTACAGCAGTGCAATCCATCCCCGTGGACAAGGAGGAGCAGCAATAGCTGATACCAGCTGTTCCCCAAATGTTCCCACTGAGGAGTCAGCTTCTGGGCTTAAAAACCCAGCTTCCAGATTGGAGAGTCCTGCTGCTCTGGTTGCAAGCTCCCTCCTGCAGCCAGGCACCCTTCAGGCTCACTGTGCTGCTGCCTCTCCCTTGCACCTGCTTCCCTCGAGGGGGAAATGTGTGCACAGCCAGACCCAAAAATGTGCCCTCCTGCAATCCACCCAACCCAAAAAAGCACCTCTCCCCTGCCAAATCTGAGCTCCAAAGTGCCAAGTCCAAGATCCATCAGCCTTCCTTCTGATGAGCCCACTGGAGAAGCAGGCAGCCCATGCACACCATGGTCCTTTGCCATGGAACAGGAACAATTAGACAGCCTCTTGCAGATGGATGGGGAATGGAAGGTCAGGGTTATTTTAAGTGACTTTGCTTGAGATTAATGAGGAGGCAGGCTGAAGCTATACCCAGCCTCTCAGTTGCTATTTCTGACTCTTTCCTCCCTGTGCAGCTTCTTTCAGTGGTGGTGTCTGCAAGAGCAGTTTAAGGGAGGTGTCACTGCATGCTCCAAGCCTCACCACCATATGGGCATTTGCCCCTGAAATGTGCATTAAAATACTACCCTGGCATGGCATGGGCTGTGGCTGTCGATTTTAGGAAAGGCAGAGTAGCTGGGTGCCCCTGGGACGAGCAGAAAACAGCCAGCAGCTCTCCTGCTACAGTTTCTGGACTTAAAGAGAGGAAAAAACATGTAATGAAAAAACCCTTTTAAAAAAAATCAGCTTTACAGAGATCAAGGTAACACCTGGCTAAGCCTGAGAGCTTGGAGTGCATGCTGAACTCTAGAGCACAGCAGAGAGGTGCAATTACCTAATTGCCTCTAAATTGTGTCATTTATTAAGTGTTTTGCATGGTGCCATGGCCTCTGGAAGAGACAGTCCTTGCCCTGAGAATCTCCCCCACGCCACCCTGCCTGTCAGACTGGCTCCCCTGAGCCAGGAGAGTGACATCCCCTGGTCCCCACACCTTTCCTTCACTCTCTCCTCTACTCCCAAACACTTGCATTAGTTACAGTTCACTGAGTGCCTGAATTTATACATATGCATATAAAATAATCAGAAGTGCCCTATAGATTTAAAATTCCTCTGTGAGACAGGGTGGGCATAAGTGCTATGTTATTAACCACTAGAAAACAAACCTGAGAGGATTCATTAAGCAAGAGGGCAGCTGGGAAATAAACCATTTCCCCCATAGTTTTTGAACAACTGCAGTTCACAAAACATTAAATTCCTAATTATAAACCCAGGAAGTTTTAATGTAAAAAAAAGTGACTTGTGAAACAAAGCATGGGCTTTTCTGCTCATTAAAATATCCCCCGAGTATCATTTCCTTGCCCTTAATCCTGAACCTTAAGGTTTTCACAGGTAAGTAGGAAATTAACACAAATCTGGTTCAACTACACAGCTCTTGCAGCTCTGCAGGAGTAATGGAGCTGGGTTCTGCAGGATGCTGGGCTCCCCTTTGGATAACAGCAGCAGGGGGCTGCTTGTCCTGTGGTGTTCCTGGATCACACACTCTGGGAAGCTGCATCCAAGGGAAAGGATTTCAGACCAAAATACATGGGAAACAGAGGGCAAAATCTCTGAGGGCATCGCTTTCCCAGTGAGAAGGAGCAGCATTTGCACCCCTGCAGATCTGCCCTAAACACTTTATTCTTCTCTCCAAGCAGCACCAACCACTCTGCGTCATCGCAGATGCGCATGGTGAAAACCTTCCTGGCAAGAGGGCTGCTGCTAAAACACAGCACTTGCCTGCTCTGTGGTGCATGTCAGAGAGGGGTTTGTGAAGTCAGCTCTGTGGTGGGGAGGAGTGAGGCTGTCAGGCAGGTTTGGATCCATGGGGAGAACAAGTTCCATTGTTCCCGGACCACCTGAGTGGAATGACTTCTGCACTGCAGGGGTTAGACTGATCCCTCTTAAACCAGATTGGGAATGTCAATCCTGGGAACAAGTCGGGCAACCTCAAATAGCCTCACAAGAGACATAGTTCCATAACATCAAACAAGTCCCCTTTATAGTACCTTGTACTCCGAGGGGAAGCCCAAGGCATGTTTCATTTTAAAGGCAAGGGCTTTCTGCAATTTGCCCAGCTTTATGCAACCTCACCAAGTGCAAGCAAGGCTTAACACCAAGATCATCTACCTTCCAGCCCTTCTGGGCAGACTGACAGCCACCTTTCCCTTTGTTTAGTCCAGGGTTTTCTGCATTTATCACATCAAATGCAGTCCTATGTGCCACCACAAGCAGCACAAGGCAGGCGAAGCTGGAAGCAACTTCCTTTTCATGTGGGAAGCA
Source organism: Petroica traversi (assembly GCA_025920805.1). Classification (NCBI taxonomy): domain Eukaryota; kingdom Metazoa; phylum Chordata; class Aves; order Passeriformes; family Petroicidae; genus Petroica; species Petroica traversi. The sequence continues at coordinate 5,837,855 of JAHLSL010000043.1, read as the reverse complement.
AATCTCCCACTAATGCACTACAGCCTTCTGACCCTCCAGCCTGGAAACCAGAACATCAGGAGCAGGAAGCACAGCAAGCAGAATCCTCCTTCAGCCCTTAGACTGAATCAAAGCCACCTCTGCACGTGGTTCATGGCACAGCTCCAGCAGCAGGACCTTCTGTGCTGAGGGGCCCCAGCCCTATGCCACCACTGTCTGTCCCAACTAAGGGGGCTCTGCCTCACCTCTCCTGACCCAGAGCTTCTCATTTGCAGGGTCCCAGCCAGAGCTGGGCACTTTGCTCAGGGGACTTGGTGGTGTTTGTTCCAGACCACCTTGAGAGGAGGTGCCAGGTCCCCCAGGGCAGCTCCATCACACCAAGCCCTGTGGGAGGAACAGAGTGTTTAACAGCAGCTTTCCTACACACCACTTCCAGTAACCATATCACTTCTCCCTGAAGTTCTGGATGAAAAATAAGATGTAAAACCAAATTATCCAATTGTTTATGTACATAATTCCCCTGTGCATCTGGATAAGAGAATGCCCGTGGCCTCTTTTATGCTGCATCTGATTCTCATTAGGTGCTGTGATTCCTTCTTGATAAGGTTTCATTGCTCTCCTTGACACTCTGAGCCATGGCTAAGCTCTTCATGCTCTGCAACCGCCCTGGTGTGGCCAAGGACTGCCCAGCCTGAGCTGATCCACAACAAGCTCTGCCAAATGACAGCCCTGCTGCTTAACAGCTACAAAAAAAGCCAGATCTCCAAAGTTAATTTTGTGAATTGGCTGCTGGGGCTTTGCTTACAGGAACTGAGACCAGAGCGAGGGCAAACCAGAGGCAGAGCCTGTGCATGGCCTGGAGCAGCACAACAGCAGAGCAACCTTCCCTTGCAGCGGTCCAGGCTCTGAAGGGATTCTTTAGCAGTTAAACTTTGCATGACTCTCTGGGCAACATTCCAAGAAGAGATATCTTGCAAATATATTTTTCTTTCTCTGAATTACCCCACTCCTCACTCTTCTTATCCATGTACAAAAGCAGATTACAATCTGTTTCTGGGTGACCAGGTAAGAGACACAAAGGGAATTAGGCTGATTGAGTGTTAAGCCTCATCATATGCAATTTTAGTATTTTGTTCTTCAGAATCTTGGTTTGACTAGAGAAATTACTCTTCTGGGGTAGGTACAGAAGTGGACCAATTTCTTTCATATAATTAGTGTCACCTTCAGTTGAGGAGAACATTATCAGATATAGCCTTTGATGCAAATCAGAAACATCTACCTGAGCAGCATTTCTTTTGCCCTAAAACAGAATTTATTTATTAATTCTTCAGAGCAGTAGAGTTGCTCTCATACAAAATCAAAGCCTTAACTTCCCACTACCATTACAACAACCCAACAAAAACAAATAAACAAGATACATTGAGATACCATTACAGCCCTGATTTTCTGGTAGCTTCCAGTAACCAGCAATGAGCAAATAAGTAGACCAAAAAAATAAAAAACAAAATAAAAGCAGTTCCTTACCACCTTTATGGCTTATGGGAGAAATTCAAAATAGGAACATCACCTTGGCCTCCAGCTTATTGCCCAGAAGTCTGAAGTCTCACTTGCATAAGATCTCTTCCCTGCCCCTCATTTTCTTCCTCAGCACTTTCCCTGTACCAGGGGATGAGATTCTGTGACTCTGTGCTGCCTCTATACCCCTTATCCAGCACCCAGTGGCCAGAATTAACTCCATTAAATTTATAAAGCAGTTAGGACTGGGTTAGCAATTCCAAAAAATCCCTCAGTGAAAGTCCTCTCAGCTTTTTAAACAAACTCATTCCAGCTGGGCTCAAGCTCGTGGGGCATCAGCTTCCCACGTGGATCCCAGCATGGGAGGTCAGAGGCAGAAAAGGTTTTGGAAAGGTGAATGTTAAGGGAGAATTAGAAGCTGTATGCAAATCCCAAGCTTAAGTGAGAGCCTGAGCAAACAGGAAACCCTCCCGGGCCACGTGAGTTAAATGGGTAATTAAATCAGCACGAGCTTGGGGTCCATGAAAGAGCTTTGGGTCAGGGATTGGGGGGAAAAGACATTCATGGAACTGATTAATTGAAGGGAGTTGTGATCTGTTGCAAATAATTCAATCGAGCAATTAGAGCTGGGCCAGGAAATGTTTTTGCATGTGGCAGATTCTGAAATATTTCTCTGTTTTAGCTTAGGACAAAGGAAATAAAAGCTGAAAAGAGAAAGACAATTCAGACAATGTTCATCCTGAAGCTGCTTATGTTAGTTTGAAATGTTTCTTGTGTCCTCTCTGGCCTTATTGTAATTCTGTTTTATAATTATTTTACCTTTGAATATCAAGAACATGGCTTGGATTGCATATCTGGAAAGCAATTTTATTTTGAAATCAAAAACATTTCGGCATGTTAAAAAAGCTTTATCAAAACATCTCTTTTCAAGGTGAAAATGGCATTTTCAAGAAGTCATCATTATTCTGGAGGGAAGAAATCTCCCAGTTAAAAATCCATGACCCTCTCAGTCCTTTATCTGTTGCATATTTCTGATCTCTAAAGGCAAGAGCCTTGGAGGAGGTTGAGTTTTCTCAGTTACCTTAAATGATACAACCCATCAAACATCATTTATTAACTGTCCAGATGAGCATAACCAAGTGAAGCAGGACCAGGAGCATCACATTCCATATCTCTTACATCTCAAGCCACAGCTCTTCTAATTATCTTAGTGATCTTAAATGAGGTGTCAGTCAAACCCTCAGCATTTCTCCAAAGACTGGGGAGATAAGGTTTCAGTGGACCCTCAAAATGACAGTGGGGTGGCTCAGTTCCCATCACAAAAGGCTGTAAAACAAGCAGGGCACAAAGGCAATGAGGCTCCTTGCTCTCTAGGACTGAAAGTGAACCAATGTGGAGTTGGTCCTGGTGGAAACACCGTGTAAGGACTTGGTCTGACCCCAAATACCCTTTAAAGTCCCCCAAGGAAGGGCCTTGTAGGGTTGTTTTATGTGTAAGTATAAAGTAGACATTGATTAGGGTTTATTAAGATTTAAGATAACTTTGACATACAGAAGCAAGGAGAGTGAGTTGGTCAATTTTCATCATTCTGAAAGTTTCTCTGCCATATCTTAATGACATTTAATCAAATCTTCCATGGGAAATATTTGATTTGGTTGATTGAGTCTCAAGAAATGAAGTTATAAAGTTTATCTGACTGAGTATGGGATGGAGCTCACAGGGACAGTCAAAGTGACTGACTCAGGAGTGGGACATGAAACACCCTCTCAACTACCACCAATCTCAACACACAATTATCTGTGTGTTGGGATTAAAAATTACCATAGGAAAAGGGGCAAAACAGTTGCAATCTGACTTTCCCACATCTCCTCAGTCCAGCAACTTTATTCTTTTTGACCCTGTCTGTGTACGATTGCCTGAGTACATGAGTACCTTTGTCAAGGTGATTAGCAATTTTTTATTGCTTCTCTGATAAAGGTGAATGAGAAAAAGCTTCAGCTAACATTGCCAAAGTCTGAGAAAGGATTACTCATCCTTCATGTCTGGATGCTAAAATTAGTCTTACAGAAAGAAGTTGTTGGAGCAAAAAAATCCTAAATTTTTAATATATGATTTTTCTTAAAAGGCCTTCCACCCCAGGATCTCAAATCAATTTAATTAGAAACTGTAAACTTAATTAGACCTCAGTTAAACCCTGCCACTGAGGCAAATCTCTGATTAATGGAGAAGTGTCTTATCAGGGGCCAAATTCAGTCCTGGCCAGAGTGGCAAAGGCATCAGAAAGGCAGAAAAAACAGCTGAAAAAGGGCTGAAACAGAAGCTGTCCTTATAAAACACTGGATAGACACAACCACCACAGGCCAAAGTGTTTTGGAAAGAATTCCTTGGAGGAAGAAGCCCAAGATGGCACCCTGCAGGTGACAGGTGTCCTGGGAGCTTGTAGCAGGGTGAGGTGGAGCCTGGGGCGTTCCTCCTGAGGAGAAGAGGAACAGCAGACCAAGGTGTCCTCAAGCCCAAGGGCCTCCTGGTGTCCCCTGCAGAGCAGTGTCACATGCAGGCTGCACGGTTCATCCCTAGCAGCTCGGTGACACATCACCTGGGCAGAGCAAACCTCGCTGCAGATAACACTGAAATAGCAACATGTCCCAACAGTTGGCAAACTGTTGGAGAGGTGACTTTATTTTGCACTATGCCCAGGGACAAAGGACTGGCAGTTTAATGACAGGGAACTGTTTGATTCCTGACTGGCAGTAGAGAAACTGGCAGAAGCACCACCTGGCTTGGTGCAGCAAAGAAACAAGGTCAAGGACTTCTCTCCTCCCATCTGTGGTGCTTTTGCATGGCAATTTATATTCCAGTGGGAAGAAGAGGTCTTGTCAGAAATCAAGACCCCCATTGTTGAGGAAAAACTCCAGATGAGAGGCGGTGTATGCCTTAGAGCCATGAGCTCCACCTCCCCAGAGACTCTTCAGGGAAGTTCACTCCATGGGGTGCTGGGGGCACAGTGGATCTCAGATGGACCTGGTGCTGCAAACACCTTTTGGCTCTGCTGAGGAACTGCAGGCGTGGCTGGAGCTCACCAGGCAAGGCTGGGGGATCAGGGGGATGCAAATGCAGTGAGGCTGCAGCCCTCAGGGTAGGAAATTAGCTCCAGCTCTGTCCCTGGGGTGGTGTTTCACAGGAATGTGCTCCCTTTTCCCTAGACACCTCTGTGCTTCACTGGCAGTGTGGTAACACCAGCTTAAAGCCTTTTGGATGCTACAGGCATCCTCCTGCATGAATTATGCCCTCAGTAAAAAAACAATTTCTACTCCCAGTTACATCAATTTAAGTCTTCAAACGATGATTTTGGCTTTGTATCAGTGCCTGTGATAGACACAGCCCCCCTGGGCCCGGTTTGGCTGCACTTACATTTTCAGTGGAGCTGCACTGGGAACGTGGATTTTCTCCCATCCTTCAGTTTCCTAAAGCCTCAGGTGGTTTGGGGAAAGTGAGTGCTGGAGATTCAGAGTGAGAGGCTGGCAGCAGAAGTGAGAAGCAATTCCCTGTGGCAAGGCTGGGCTGGCTGTGCTGGGGGACAGGAGACGTGGGGCTGGGATCAAAGGGGGAACAGCATTTTCTGCTGGAACTTCAACCCACTCCTCCATAACTCTGTCAGTCCCTTCTCTTCCTTCCCTGTCCTGCTTAGGCCACTTTCCTCTGCTTCTCTTCCAACCCAAACCATCCTGTGATCCTAATTAAGATTTTCCCACAGAGGGTATCCAGGTATTTTCCCTGGATAAAGAAATCAGGCCCCTTAATGGAAATTCAGCTTCATCCTGTGTAGAAGTTGGCTAAGTAAAGGCAAAGATGTGAACTTCAGTCAGAATGAAGGAAGATTTTTCCTTATGGTTTAACGAGACTGGTTTATGAGATGTGTGTTACTAATGAGGTATTTGATGTAGCCAGTTTACTAATGCCAAACTCCCTCAGAAATGAGAAGGAGTTTTGCCTGGGCAACAAGGGTATTAAAATGGCCCCAGAAACTTGGAATATTTGGAATGGATAGTTAAAAATAAAAAAATAAAAAAAAAAAAAAGAAAGAGGATAAAAAAGAAGAAGAAAAAGGAAAACCCCCTCTGGATTTAGTGTATAGTTGTTAACAAGGTATCCCACAGGTAGAACATGATTTATTGAAAACTGGAGAAACTGTCCTGGTTTTGCTAGAATGGAGGGTTTTGTTCTGCTCAGGGCACTTTATATGAAACAGATGCACAGTCGATAAATCAGGCTGTCCAGCAGGAAGCACAGGCTGCATTTGCTGTATAAATTATCATGTTCTTTGTAGGTAAATGCTATAGATGAAAACAGGGGTATTCTTGCTTCTTAAAAAACATCGATTATTATTGCTGAAGAAAAGAATTCCTTTGGCCAGTAGGATGTAGCAGAGAGAGAACAGTCTACTCCCTACAGAAATCCCTTTCAGAGTAAGAATTTGATTAAAAGAGGAGACAATGGGAATTTTTGGAATTTAAGACCAGCAGGGCGTTCTACTTTCTCAAGTTTCCCTCAGATTTTTTTTTTTCCAAATGGCTGCCCCAAAAAAGCAAACACATTCAAGTACTTTGAGCTGATAGGAGCAGCAAATCCATTTGCAAACCCCTTCTTTCTTTTGCTGGCAAGGACATTAATCAGCACTTGGGCAGTCTGCAACACACCATGAGATTTCCAGTGATGCTGTGAGGAACCACAGCAGGGAAAGCAGCAGGACACGGCAGTCAGAGGAGGAATTGTCTTTGTTGGAGAACTGCTAAAAATATGTACACAAAAAGCTGTAACGTGGGTGGCTTTTAGTCAGAATTTAGAATGCAAAAGGATATTAGGGTTTTTCAATAAAACTGGTGAGGAGTGATGCCATGGGAGGGGATTCCCTGGAGTTTGGTTTTGTGAATGATAGATATGTGAGACACGGAGCAGAAGTTCACCAACTGCCATTTCTATGTGGCTGTATTTTCACATGCAGTGTTCCCGTGCCTCACTCCCCACAACGTTAAAAGTCTGCTGAAAATGGATGTTGTTTTATTGAAAATGTCAACTACCTAAGCCTAGGCTTAGGTGAAGGCAGCATTTTCCTGCAGGGAGGCACTGAGGAATTCTCTGAACGGAGCAGAGCCCATGGCGCATCTCCCCTTTCTCCATCCTGGCTCTTTCCTTTCCTTTTTTTTTTTTTCTTCATTTAAACTGCATAAGCTGCAGATGAAAAAAATATATAAATAGTAGTTCTATATATAGTCCCGGGATAAAACTGCAGTTCATTTATGACAGCTGACAAATCTAAAATGGGCAATGTAAGTGCATTACAAAATGATTAAACCTTAAGTTCTCTCGCCCCCAGCTCCAGGGCTGCATTAACATTACCTTACCCTCTGAATAATGCAATCTGCTGCAGTTTTATGCCAACACAAAAATATAGCCAAAATAGCCCTTTCTCTTCTATTTACAGCTTGTGTCTCAAAAGCCGTCTTCCTTGTGGCAGATACAGCTTCCGCTCGCTCGCGTTTGCTCGGAGTCAATAAAACAGGAATCCTACAGAGCTGGAGTTGGTTGGAAGCATTTCCTTGGGTTTAAGCCACACAAATGGCATGTGCAATGGGCTTAGGTCTCTGCTCACAGAGTTACAGAGGTATCAGACTTCATATCCCTGGGGCTGGGGCTGGGGCTGAAATCAATACTTGGTACTTGGGAGAGATGTAATGGATTCAATCTGACCAAAACTTTAATTACAATTTTCATTATGACACCGACTTTTCTATCTCTGGATCTCGTTGAGGTTAGGCAGAATATGTCAGCGCATTGTGTAACGGAGTGTTGAATATTCCCATTACTTACCCCTCACCAGGGAAGCAGTTCCCTGCAGGAGGCAGGTCACAGGCAGAAGAGTTGAGTGAAACTTGAGTGTCCACTAACCCACCCTTTCCAAGCTGCAGGGGTGACATAGCCACACTGCCTTTGTGATTTACCATTGTGCTGGGATTTCAGGACTCATTGATAGCTGCTCATTCCTTGCTACTTCTCGATGTGGCATGACGTGAATGACAAGATGTGAAAAAAATAATATGATAAAGGAAAAACAAGCCTGGCAGAGAAAATTAGGGTTGTTAGTTTGGTTTTTCCCAGCATAAACAGTTTTCTCTGTCTGGGGCACAGCAAACTGGGATTTAGGAGGCAGGTTTTGAGACCCCAGGAAGTGGGAATGGTCCCTTTGGTCCTGCCTTTGCACATGTGAAGGGCTCTTTCATCTTCCTCGAGGTCACATTCTGCCTTATGGTACTGACACCACTTAATACACCATGGTCCCCTTCAGCTCAAGGGAATAATTAATGAGTGCCCCATTAAAATGCAATGATTTTCATCCTTCTTCGCCTGGGACTCTTGGGATCTAGCCAGGAGTTGCCCAGGGCACGTGTTCCATCGAGTTTCCCAGAGAAGGCACCTGAACAGTAACTCCAAGGGGAACATCCCTGAAATAGCATGGGCTCAGATCCTATGACTAATACCTATTTTCCCAGAAAACTCAAAGCCATGAATGTAATGAAAACCAGCTATCAGACTTTCATTTTAAGCAGCCTTAGTTCAGAAGGAAAAGAAACAGCATCATCCCATTACACATGGAATTTATTTTCTCTGGGGAAAAAAAGGAATCACTCATCTTTCAAAAAGTACCATTCTGTCAATATTGCTCCTGTTCACAAAGAGGAGCTGTCAGACAATTCAAGCTAAAATTGGCATGGTACTAAAACCTCAGTATCAGGACGTGAATGAAACCAAGCTGGAGGCACTCACAGTATTCCACTTTCACCCAAAGTTTCCCAACTGCTGGTTTGATCTGTGTGGCATCGATCCCTGCTCTCTCTGAAAGGCTTGAAGACTTTTTTCTCTACAGCAGCATGCACAGAAACGAAGAGCAAATGAAGAGCAGGGAGGTTTCTGGGCTACCCCAGTCTCCCTCCCCAGGCAGTCGCCCACAGTTGGTGCCTGCAGAGGAGCTGGCACAGGTGGGACTCAGCCTGGGCAGGGACTCAGCCCCTCTGCAAAGCATTTCCATCCATTAGCATCCTACAGAGCAGGTATGGAGGTGTCTGAATTACCTAAATGAAGCAGCTGCTCTAGGAGAGAGGGGGAGGAATTTTCTTGTTTGGAGTTATCTGATTTCATAGAGGAATTGAGGGATTTTTTTCTATGTTCAGTATTAATTATGAAGCTCCATTGAAAACTGCAAATTTCTGCTGACTTTGTGGGGTGCTGCCAGCAGTAGGCTGCACTCAGTTATGCACCCCAAATTCCTGCTGAACCACTGTCTCTCCTTTTGCTGATTGCTGCCTGTGGCCAGGGGTTGGTACCTTGGGAGCTGCACACACCCCACAGTCTTTGCCAAAGCAATTCTTCCTGTGTGACGAAACCAGGAGTGAAATGTAACCCACTCCTACTCCTGCCACATCCAGACTTCTCCAGGCTGCTCCTCTTCCCTCTGCTGCCTCCAAGATCTCTCTGAGGATCACAGTTTTCCTTCCTCTCCTGCTTCCTCTGTGGGTTCCTTCTCTTCCCCAATCCCGCTGTGTTCCCTGGTGAGTGATGGTGCTCAGGGTGCAAAGCCACACAAATTGTCCCTATTAGCATCCTGTGGCCCCCTTGGGAACGTTCATTGCTCTCTCTGCTCTGTCTTGGACTGACAAAACTCAGCTGCTGCAGAGTGGCAGAGTTAATTAAGCTCCTCCCCAATCCCCTCATTACCCACTGTTTCTAATATGCAGTTGGTTTGCCAGCACCTTGGGGTGTTATTGCTATCATTTACACCATTTCTTTATCAAATACAAGTAACAGCTTTTAGGATTAAAAAAGAAAATCCTCGGGTTTTCTCTAATCCTGGCCAGGCTGTGTGCTGAGGGGAGACCTTGCTTTGCATGGAGTTGGGCTGGGTTGTGAATGCTTTGTCTCATGTCAATGCCATCCCTTTTCCATTTGGTTTGAGAGGTTCTTGTTGCTGGTCTTTTATACTTGCAAATGGAAAGGAAGTAATGTCGACACAGAGAGAGCTTTTAAAGACAGAGTGAGAAGGATTTGATAGCCCCATTCAAATAGTTCCATCAAAATCGTGTTTTCTGACTCAGAGATAGTCGATTTTCAGTCCATCAGATGCAGGTGAATAGCCCATGGAGTCAAGGACAGTTCTGTAACAGACTGTGAGTTGGAAAGGGGGGAAAATTACTCCCAGGGCTGTGCCAACACTGGTTATACCCAGAGCACCACATTTAAGCAGCCTGAGTTTCCATACCAGCTGCAGCTCTAGACATGTGCAAAGACACCACACCAGGCTCCTTTTATATGTGACTTTTAGAGAAAGAAGCACAGTAAATCTATCAGGCCAGAACAAGCAGTGGTAGTTATGTCAATTCTTTAATCCAGCTACAGTAACTGGCTCAAGGAAAACCTTTAAATCCCCCTGCCTTGCTGCAGGCAGCCAGCAGGATTCTCTGCTCAGGAGAATGGGGTGGACAGATGGGCACAGCCAGACCAGGAGCTGCACACTGGTTTAGTGCTGGTGCTAATGTAATTTAAAGTGGATAAATATGAAAAATAGGTGCATGGATGGCCGAGAAAGAGAGAATCACCAGGAGCCAAAGCATGTTTAAAGCAGAGGATTTGTAGACATCTCCTGTCTGAAGGATTACATTTAAGTGTGTGAGAAGCCCTCTAATAAAGCTCCCAATAGCACAGAGCACTTACTTCACAATCACAGGAAAGGAGACTGGGAGAAATGAGTCAAGTCTAAATTTCTCTTTACCTTCCCTCAAAGAAGAGTATCTTTTAAAAAGCCAGTTTTCTCAGTTATTCCAAATAACCCTGTGCTCTGTCCCTTCTATATCCCACGACTCTGTGAACGTGCACTCCAGGTGAACACAAATTCACTCTCCCAAGCCAGTTGTTGCTGTGATTACCCAGACCAGATCTGCACCACTGAGCCTTGGCCCCGTGGGGCTGCACCACGCAGAGGGGAAGCACCTGAGAGCATCATCTGACTTGTGGAGGACCTCATATATCTAAGCCAGCTCAGAGGCTTAAAGCAGTTGTACTGTTGTGTCTGGAAAATTAATATGCCAGCATGTCTGCCCAGCTAGGGGTCTCTTAATAGAGACTTCTTGCCTTTACCATGATAATGGTGTTACGTATAATCTGACACACAGATTCAGAGAAGGTCTCAGAGGAAGCTCAGATGCACAAGTGCTGAGAAAAAACATAAACAAAATACCTTCAATGTGGTACTGACTGCCTGGCAGATTTTTATACTGAGGACAATTGTGTATTTGCTGCTTATACTAAGAAATCACATATCTCCTGAGCTTTCACTCAGTGTAAGGAGCCTGCCTGCTCTCCTGCTGGCTTTTATTATATTTGTATTGATAGAATAATGCTGCCTCGTGGGCAACTTCACCGTGCTGAACTTCGAGAGGGGTTCTCTGAGGATAAGATTGGCTGGTAATAGATACAGGGCTCACTCAAATGCAGACAGGCAGCGAGGCAGTGCTGCAGTGCTAATCAATTCTGGGGAAAGCTGAAATCCACGATGTGAGTGCTGCCCAGACAGCCCTGTGTGTGGATTAAGGGCTCAGCTCCCCATCCTCTCACACCGAGGAGATTGGCAGTGTTTTGTAGCTTGCTGCCTTTGAACTTCACTCTCACACAAATAACTACACGAGGGGTCTGGTGGTGAAGCATTCATCCTTGAATTGACTGTGGATTTTGGCTTTCAGGCTGCAGTCTGTTCTCTCCCCCTGCAAAGGCAGGCATGCAGAAGGGTGGGAGTGGAGAGGCAATGAAAAAGAAGTTAAAAAAGTAATAGAGTTTGTGTTTAACAGCGATGGATGCTGTGTGTGCCCCGAGCACTCCTGGTGCCAGCGGCCAGGGCAGCACTGCCTCTTTATCTGCAGGGCTGTGCAGCTCAGCAAAATATATTACCTGTAATAATGTGTCTCATATATACAACTGCCCTGCTGGATGTGCTTTGAAATGTTTAATGATGTGTGGCTGAAGTGGAACGATATCTTCCTAATGAAATGCCATGGAAGGAGAGCTCGTGCACATTAAGACATCTTATCTGTATTGGCAATTAATAACCTGGGAATTAAAACAAAGTACAAAACCTAAGAGTTTTAGCTGAAGCTATGGGATATGAGCAAATGAAACCCAGTCAGGTTTCCACAGTGCTCGGCTGTAGTGAAATCCAGATGTCAGGGCACTCCACCTATCAGCTTCTCATTTCTTTTAGGCTGTGGGCTTCTCAGTGATTTTATGTCCCTCAGCTGTCTTAAAGTTCATATATTCGTATAATTATATTGCTATAGATTTTTCTCTCAAGTCTGTGGACATGTTTTAAATTAAAATAGTCAAGGGCAAATTGCTTGAGTTACCAAATGTTGGAGTGAAAACTAGATTGGACACATCACAAACATTTATTCCAGGCCCCAGTCTCAGTGGTTCACCAATACTGAGACTTAAATCTTCATGAAACATCTAAATCAAGTTCACTAATTCTTACATCACTTTGATAGCCAATTAATGAGTTAAACTCAATGCCTTTTCATAAAGAAATGCATTCCTTTAGGTGACAAGTCACAGAAGACTGTACATTCTCTGAGGAGTATGCAAGTTGGATTAAAAAGCACTAATCCTAGTGCTTGGTTATGATTATTCTTTGAGCAAAAAAAGTCAGTTCAAAATCTGGATGGAATTGGATTGGATTATCCAGACTATTAGACATGAGGAATATTGAAATTCTGCTCTTTGATTTTGCAAGATCACTTTAGTGTATTCTTCTAATTATAGAGAAAAATAAAACAGAGGCCAAAAGTTATTTAATCCCATAGTCTCCATTTTAAACATAGAGATCTGCTGATAACCCTTGGCATATTGCTCTTGCACAACTGCAATAAGTGAAAAGAAAGACTTCAAGCTTGCAGCAGAGTTCCATTGCTCCTCAATATAATTATAAATTGTTTTTCAGTAAGAAGTTCACAGCGTGCCTTGACTAGGCAGAAATATAATTTGCATTCTTCCATAAAGAACTTCAAGTTAGAATCATTAGCCACCTTATATAATTTAAGAGGCAAAGAAACCAATATATGATTAAAAGTAGATCACAGGGAAGTGGCTGTAAAATTGAATTTTAAATGAATGATTTCAGAAGACTATCTTCATCTCACCATGCCTTGTGGTATGTATTTCACCCTCCCTAAAGATTTAATAAAAGCATTACTCTGTCAGCACTTGGTAAATATTAAAATAATAATACATGCCATAATTACTTTCCAGACATTACCAACATGTTCCGATCTGCATAAAACTTGACTCTCAAGTTACACCAAAACTTTAAAGAGGAGGAAAATGGTTTCCTGATCCTACACCATTTACAGGAGGGGCCAGGTTAGCAAAAAGGCTTTGTACAGAGCTGGGTCCTTGTCCTCATCCCAGGAGGCAGATCAAGACATGAACCAAGGGCTTGGTGCACACTTGACTTCAGCTGGTTTGTGCCTCGCAGGGTGAGAGGGGACATCGCCCCAGCCAGGAACGAGCAGCTGCACCTATGGATCTAGCGGGGGTTTTTTTGTTTAGGGACAAAAATGCACATTGTAGTGAGAGAATGGTCCATCCTCTTAGCAGAGGGACCTCTGGAGAGACACTCCAGGATGTGTCCCTGAGCTGGCTGCTGCTGGAGGGTGGTGCCGTGCTGGGGAGGAGAGGGTGAGCTCATGGAGAGGGGATTTGGGAGACATAAGCAGTCAGAAGAGGAAGGAAGGGTTTTTGGCACTGCTGTTTACCAGAGCCCGTCACCACAGCCACATGGCCCAGTGATTAACTGGTCAGTCAGGGTGTATCAGGCAGTTTCCTGATTTCACATTTTCTGTCATCGTGCAGAAGCTTTAGGAGGCGGAAGCTAAAGGTGGGAGAAGAGATGATGATGCCCTTGGTGAAGAGGAAGAGGTTTCAGTGTTATGGCTGCTGCAGGCTCTGGGGTCAGCAACCCGTGGACACTCACAGACCATGTGCTGCACACACCTGAAAAGGTAACACAGACCCACAGCCACTCCTCTGATACATCCCAGGCACCTGGGACACACTTTAGGAACGTTACCAAAAGCCCAGCCTGCACAGTTTCTGCAGGAAGGTGTCAGTGGACTAATGTTCTGTAACACACAAGGGGCTGAGAGAAGTATTCCTTCTGATTTCTTTTTTAAGCTACATATTATTTCCACACTATTGCCTTGGACATTTGCGATAGAAATTGAAGCACATTTAGATTTAGTATTTTGGTCTAAAACCAGAGGTAGGTGAAAATGGTTTATCATGCTGCTCTGTTGCATTGCAGATCTGCAAATGGGGCTGCCAGGTCCACTGAGACCACATGGGCAAGGAAGGCAAGTGAGGGGTTCAATGGTAGGAGGCAGGAACTGGGCTGGAACACAAATGCAAAATGGCCCAGAGATGAGAAGGCACCAAAAAGGCCTTTTTGCCTGTGGGGCCACACAAAACCTTGAGCATTGCCATCTCTTTTCATCTGGGAAACTTCACTGGAGGCAGAGAGCTCTCACTGTGATGAGTGTGTGGGACTGAGCTGCAGAGTCCCTGTCAGACAGCTCTGTGCTCATGAACTTGGACCCTGGTGACACGGGGATGGGATGAGGAGAGGGGTCAGTGCAAGGGACTGTTTGAGCTCTCTCCTAGGAAGAATTACCTCCCTGGGTGTCCCAGAGGAATGGGGGTGTTATTCCTCAGTGCCTCACTCTTGCTTTTGTCTGGGACATGCACTTACACAGCCAGAGAAAGGAACTGCTCACTCTGCCAACCTGTCTGAGCAATCTGCTCTTTAGTTTTGATAACATTATCTTATGTTCAGTACCAAATGCAGGATGATTTCACATTTTAAATGATTTTATAAAAAAGTGTGTGTGCGTTTATGACAATTGCAATAAAACAATAGTTCTGTTGGGAAGAAGAGCCAACACATCTGCAGTTCCCTTTCCCGTAATACGCAGTAATTCAGCAATCCTGTCAGGAGATAAGAATTACTTTGACAAGAATTTTCTTTTAATAGCTCTGTCTGCAACAGAGTAAATTTCTTTCCTAGTCATTACAGCTTCTGGCCTGCAGTAAATGCCTGAAGATTGAATAAAACTGTAAAAGCAGCAATCTGCCATCACCCACGTAAACAATGCACACACCACCATTGCTTTGGAGGGTTTGGGAAGCATTTCACATCCTTGGCTGTTTAAAAAAAAGGCATTAAAAGACTTGGAAGCATTAGAGCTCTCAAAGAATCCTTAATTAATTTTGCTGATTTATGCCTTACACTAGGCATGGGAGCATAGGGCTGAAGCAAAGGGTGCACAGTGAGAGTGAGATCAAAACCATTTACTTGTAGGAGGCACATGGACAAAACATGACATGTACAGTCAATAAAGCTAAGGAACCAAGGCTGTTGGGCCTGAATTTATACTGGGAACCTGGTGTGATATCTGATGCATTTCTTAATATGAATTAATGTTGGAAAAGCAGCATGGACAGTTCTATCCAAAGCCAGTCCCATGTCAGTATCTGGGCCTGCAGTAACCAACCTCTGCTGATGGCAGGAACTGGCTGGAGCACCCACCAGGGCTCTCAGTAACAGCCAGTGGTGTCAAATGTGGCTCCTGAACAAGATGTAGGATCTCACTGGCTTTGTTTGACCCTGGAGCTTCCAGTGGCAGCTTCTTCAACTTGATGTTGCTGTACCTGTGACAGCCAATGTAAACTTCCATTCTCCAAGTGCCTACAGCTCCTCAGTCCATTTCAGTCCAAGAGATTGCTTTGGGAATGTCAACCAAGCTGCTGGGTTTTTCAAAATCCATGAGGTTTTCAGTCCTTATCTGCAGCATACCCTGTGGCTTTGTGCCCTGGCTGTGGCCACCCAGCCTTCCTTCCTCCATGAGTTTCTAATTCATCCTTGGCACTGGATATCCAACACCCCCCAGCTCCCTGTTCCTCACCCCATCCCTCAGGAATGTAACTCATGTACAAACTATGACAACAAGTGAATCTGTGAATCTCTAAAGGTCACAGGTGGTGGAAGCACACTCAACTGAAAAGTGCCTAGAAGTGTTTTAGCTCCATCAAGTGTGAGGCATGACCAGAAATATCTGCAATAAAGCACAGAATACGTCCACAGCCAGCTTGGATTTTGTAGTCCTTGTTCTGAAAAGACAAGACTGCAAAATTGAGCAGAAAGCAAGAATTCCCTGTGTTACCCCAGGTTTGAGCAGCTCTGTGCCCCTGTTCAGGCCCTGGTGCACACCTGGGTATGGGGCTGGTTAAAATGGCATTTTACACCAGCAACTAATCACGCTTACTGTTTAGCAGAAACAGCACAGCAGTCTCAGCAGATGTCTTATCCAACTGATTCTTAGCAAGTTCCTCTCTTTTTTTCTACTCCTGAGTGAAAATTGGTTTCATTGCAGCATCTAAATGTGATGGGTATTTTTAGATCTATAATTTATCATATGGAGCTAATGAGGCTGCTTTTATTCTCTCCAGTACAACACAAGAATAAGAGCACCAAACTTTCCCAGACCCTGCTGGGGCAGCAGCAAGACCACAGGCCTCCTTTCCTATGGAACTGCCTAATTTTAGATAATTTCTTTTTGCTTACTACAAAGATTTACAGCTTTTACTTTGGCATTCAACAGACATGCACAATCCAGTTTTCAGCCCTGATCTCCAAATAAAGCAGATTAAAGCCTGAAACTGTTGCTCCTGTTTGAAGACAGAAGAGAAGCCATCCTCCTGCTGTAAATACTCTTGATCATTATCTTTGAAACACTGAGCATTATGTCCTAGCCAGCACACAGTAAACATTTGTAACTGAAAAAAAATATAATCAACATAGCTTTATCTAAGCCCACCCAATTTCCTTAGTGCTGTAATAAAAAGAAAAAAAAAATGAGGGTACATTAAATTCTCTGAAATTTAGCAGCCTGGTTTAGCTACAGCTCTGCAAGACATTAGTCTGCAGAAGGCACAGGCATAACCAACTCTTTTTTAGGGCACTGAGTTTGGAAAAAATGGAAATGGGGGTTTCTTTTCTCCAGGTGCTAATGCAGATTATCATGTCTTCTATTGTCTTATGACAAATGCCATAAAACTGACATTTTTGAAGAAAAGCTGATGTCCAAGCTGGTGTAAAGGAGTTCATTGCCTATGAACAGCCTTTAGGAGCAGAAATCCTTACAGGAGACAAAACACCTGCAATGTCCTCAGTTTGGCTGAGACCCAGGAAATGAAGAAAGCTCTCAAGGAAGGTTTTTTGGAGAGAGCATAATGCCTTTCCAGTGCCTCCAGACCAGTTCAAAACCTAACTGAGACCATGGTGTGTCAAACCGAGGAGCTGTATCTCATCCAAAATGGGTACAAGCTCTGCAGAGCTCCTGAACTGGACCAAAGATCTACAAAAGGAATGAAATGTCTCTGACCTGGATGGGAGGCTAGGAATAACTCCTGCAGGGAGAAATGGTCACCTTGGGCTCCTGTAGCTGCCTGGAATGCCAATGGCTCCTCCAGTCCCCCCTGAGGAGCTGTGACCATCACCCCACACCTTGCTGAGGCTGCTGGCAGCCCCTGCAGCCCCCAGGACCCCTCACCTCTGCCAGAGCTCAGACTAAGGCTGAGCCAAAGGCTGAAGTGCTGAGAGAGGGTGACCTAAAACCAGTCTAACCACTCTGCTCCCAGAACTGGGCTGCTGGGTTAGACCAGGGAACTTGACCTGTCATGTTTTACCAGGCATGGGATGAGAAAGCAGCTGCCGCCCAACAGAGACAGAAAAGAGGACTCATCCCAACTCTTTATCACAAAACTGCTGTGAAAAACCAGACTGGTAAACACAGAGCTGCTTGAAAAGGCAAAGGAAGGCAAGCACATGGCAAGGACACACTATGGGAGAGGGAAATCCCAAAGTTCAGAAGGAGGAGCCGAGCCCAGCTGTGCCCACCACGATGACAGAATGGCACATGCTGAGCTGCAAGGTGGCTGTACTTGTAGTGAAAGTGGCCAAGGGCATTTGTTTGTCTCCCCCATATCCCCAAAATTGCTCTGTGCCCACTGGAAAGTGTTCCGTGTTCACAGCCAAAGCAAAGATATTCATTAGAAACCAAAAGCAGCCCAAACACTGTAGTGAATTGAATAGTCATAGAAGCCCCCAAACACTACTGGGCATGTATTTCATTGATCCAAAAACTTAAGGTTCAAGGAATTAATAAAATAATGAGCCAATAAAATGAATCCACATGATATTTCCAAAACCAGAAGAATATCTTCATTTCAGTTAGGCCCGTTCATTTTCCTGAGGACCATGGGAAGGATATTTCTTAAAGTGCAGAACACCCACAACATCTGTTATGTCTAACTAGGACTGCAGTTACTCAGCAGTCCTACAAACCAGAACATATATTTTTCTGTCTTTAATTGCTCTTTAGTTTTCTGCATTATTAATGATCAGTATAAAGTGTCCAAATATGCCTCCAAAAAAAAAAAAATATTGCCTTTAGCTGCAGAACTGAGAAGTTTGTGTTCATGCAGGCAATGATTTATGCCCGCCAAGTAATGTGTTAGATTAGCAACTTCAGTAGCACAGTGTTCAATCTGCTCAATCAGAGAAGTGTTTGTAGCATTTAAAGGCTACCATTGATTATCACCTTAGCTGAAATACACTTTTTTGTGGCTAAACTTGAGCTGACATCCTTGTCTAATAAAATTTCCTGACAATTGACAGCAATTAGCAGAATTTGCAGCTGTCACAACTGCTGTAACACAATGGTCTCTTGATCTCCTGCATATCCAAACACCTTCCTTCCTCTGCCTGGTGACAGAGTGTGACATGAGCTGTTCAGCAGCTTTGCTAACACCAAACCTTTTCACCAAATGAGTGCCCCAGCCCTGGGTTCATGTACCAATAAAGGGTTTGGGGGGATCATCATCCTCCCATGCTGAAGGGCAGTGCCACACTGGGTCTTTGCCAGCCCTGCATCCCTGAGCATTTCCTGCTCCTGCATTTCTGGCCTGCTTGGGCTCACAATTAGAGAATCACAGAAAAGCCTGGGTAGGACCTTAAAAATCACCTCGTTTGAACCCCCTGCCATGGGCAGAGAGGCCACTCCCCAGGTCAGGCTGCTCAGGGCCTCATCCAGTCTGACTTTGAGCAGCTCCAGGGGTGTGGAATTGCTCACCCTCCAGAGAGGCTGCTGTACCTCTCCAAACTGGTGCACAGTAAATCAGTTCCTGAGGAATAATTAATGAATATCAGTGGGGCCATTACTTTTAACCCAGTTTCTTTTGAAAACCTTCATCCCAGTTTAAGGCCAGTGCAGTAAACAACCCTAAGAGCACTAAACTGAACACCCAACCTGTTTTCTGCCTTGCATCTTTCAAAGCAGTCAATAAGCACACGGCTTACTGGGATCAGTGGCCAAGAGCTGGAGGAGGACACGTGGGCAGGCTCTGCAGAGTCACTCAGCTCCTTGCTGAAGGGTTTTTCTTTCTCAAGGAGAACAGAGCCCCTGCAGAGGCAAGCTGCAAGCTCTCCCCTGGGCTCTAGAGGATATTTGATGTGATAGCTGAAGGATATCTATTAAAATGACCAAACTCTCAAACAATGCAAACAAACATCAGCTGCAAATTGATCCGGAACCTCTGCTGAGTCTCTGATCTGTTGCTGACACAAACCTTCTTCCTCTGGCAGGGAAGAAGAAATGGAGGTTACTAATTTGCTCCTGACAGAAAGCAGAACCCACCTTCTTAAAGATTATGGGAATAAATAAATACAGCAGAATGTTTCCTAGATGAAAGATTTGGATTATTTTATGCTCGTTAATTGACTCTCTTATCTAGCATACACTGTCATTTCCAGAGGAGTGCAGTCAGAGACACATAAAGGGGAGAAAACTTTGGAAGCTCTTTTTGGCTTCAGTGGGTCCCTGTAGTTTACCCAAAGGTTTGAATTCAGCAAGTGGATTACTACTTTTATTCCATTCATGTTCTCAGAACTTGCTTTATAAAGAGAAATGCAAAGCAATGTGCACTGGTACCTACATACCCATGCACACAGAAGAAACTAAGACCTACATACCCATGCACACAGAAGAAACTAAACTCGTGCTCTGCTGTACAGCAGCATAAGTGGCTGATCCCACATTGCAGGGATTTTTTGCCATTCACATTGTGCTACCACTGAGGTTGGTGGAAAGTTTCCTTGAAACTGGTGGAATGGCAAACTACCTTACTTCAGGACAGACATAAGAGCATTTAGCTCCTCATGGAGCTGGGATAGGAACCAGTGCTCAAAGATTACACATGAGGCAGGAAGGCAACCCTGTGAGCAGAGTGTCTCTCATCTGCATGTGAGAGAGCAACAGGTAACATCACAGCTGGAAAAAAATTGAAAGATGGAAGGTTTGGGCACTGTCTGTGCTAGCAAGTGGCTTACAATTACTGGCAGACAGTGTTTTCTGGTGTTTGAAATGTGGGAGTTAAGGGAGGCATAAGTCTGCATTAATTATTTTTTAAAAGATATATATCAGCAGGATATTTGGCATGCTTCCTTGTCCAGAGAGCCTGATGCCCACAGCCTCTGTACTGCCCATGATCAGAAGAGCAGCTCTGGATAAGACCCTTCATCCCACTGCTCCCTGCTGGAAATGGGGGGATGAGGGGGAGAGGAAAGACAGCATTTGGAGAGGGCTTTTTACATGAAATTGTTACTCAGCCCTTGGTCCTGAGGGAGAGAAGTGCCTTACTTGGCATGAAAAGGTAATGGAAACAAGGACTAAAGTCTCTCTAATGAGAAGAAAACACCACAGAGTTTATTAATTTAGGCTTCTGGAAATTAGTTTGCTGAACTTCAGGACTAAGTACAGGTGTTAAGCCCAGCCATCTCCACACTAAATTACATGCTCTCCCTTATATACATAATCACAGTCTATTTAGGGTTTTCCCATCTCGCCTGCTATTATGGTATCTAGGCAATGATTCTCATACTAGTAACTCAATACCTATTTTTACAGTCCTGCTAAAGTACTAACTAGTTCTGCTGTAGTCTGTCCTGAAATCAATTCCTAATGTTACTGTAGGAGCAAACATAAAACGTGATGTATTTTTCTCCAAAGGTTAATATCATGTGTTTCTGATTGAGCAAAGAAAAAAAATTATTTCCTTACAGGGTGGATTTTGTTATGTCTCTTGTACAGGCATAGAGGAGGGGATAACCCTCAGAGGGTTAGGATCAGGACTAAGACCCCATATTACCATGTAAAACCCAGCTAGGGGAGTTGTTTCAGAAAGCTGCTCTTGAAAATGAGACAATTTGGTGTTTCTGTCCATATTCCTGTGGGCAGGTGTCCACATTGCAGGTGACAGTAGCAGTGAAAAAGTCAGAGCTAGAGATGATGATCACCCAGAGGGTGTACACCCAAAGTGTACAACTAAAGCTTTCCTTACTTTTTTTTCCTTCTGGTTGGACAGAAGACAGGTTTTCAGTCTGCCTGGAGGTAGGTAGATAAATCCATCAGGAACACTCTTCCAGCTTTGCAACTGAAGTGCATCTGGCTCTGCCCAACCTCACGGATACTTCACAGGGAAATGTGCTGTGCTCTGATACTGCTACACGAATCAGCCACTGCTTCTTTTTGCTATGCTCCAAATTGCATGATCAAGCATGGCTCTTAATAGCTAAGTGATGATTCATTTATGATGGCACCAGGACAATCCAAGTGAGTTTTTACCTTTTATCCTCAATGTAATGCGCTCCGTGCATTCCAATTTCAGCAGGGTCTGAGCAAATTCAATAATCAGACCAGTATTCAGCACTTTTTATGCACAGATCTAAACCCAATTGCTACTAAAATTTTAATGAGACCAGCCTTTTGCATTAACTGTGTAACAAGAAACACAAGGTTGCCTCAGGTCTGGGGTGTTTGCTCTACACTGGACGTAAAGGGCTTTAGTCTCAGGTTGTGGAATATCACATAATTCCCTGTGCTTTACCAGCTGCAAGAGGAGATGGAGAGACACAGAGGGTCTCCAGTTGGGACTGGAGATGAGTGAGCTGCAGTGCCCTTCTTGTCCCCAGCTGCTCAGCCCCATTAAAACTGAACCCAGATGCATTAAGGACATTGCCAATATTGCTTTCCTGTGCAAGCAAATGCAAGCAGGGAGAGAGGTTGTGTGTGCTGGGGAGTGGGACACGAGACAATCTTTTAGCAAAGATGTTGCCTGTGATACAAAAAGAGGTAGGGAATACTTGAGTTATACAAACATTCCTGAAATAGCAGGAAAACTTTAGCAGATGTTTCCTCCATCTAATTTTCCCCCTTTCTCCTTTTTGTGTGTGGCTCTGCAGATCTCTCGGCTTTCTAAAAACTCCTTTTGCATGAAGGGCCTGCATTAAAATGTCAGGCTTTATTTTTCCAAAAGATAACCGCCAGAAATGAAACCTTAAATGCTCGTTTCCGAGCCAGGCAAGGATCCCTTGGGAACTGCTGGGAATCCCACCCCTATTTCTGATTAAGTTTTTGTCTGCAGAGTAGGAGCCAAATTCTCAGTTGCCTGAAGGCTTTCATCTCAATGAGAATCAGACTCGGAGGAGCTCTAAGGTATCAAATCATATTTACTGTCTCTGTTAGTTATTGGCAAGGCGTCTGGAAATACCTTGGGATTAGTGTTTTGATTAGAATATGATCACAACTTTATAAAACACAGATAAAAATGATCTCATTTTTTGAGCCAAGAACATAACAGACTCGAGGAAGGAATAACTTTTAGCAACACTTTCTGCAAGGAGCTTTGGAAAGGATCAAAATCCACTGCTGAGCAGAGTGAGGTGATCCCTGATAATTTAGGATTCAAACAAGGACTTTTGTCAGCTAATTACTCAGCAGCAATGAGTACCTAGAACAATTTGCTCGAGTACCCTCTAATGCTCTTGGTCACAGGAGAATCCATAGAATCTCCTGAGCTGGAAGGGACACACAAGTATTATAAGGTCAAGCTCCTGGCCCTGCACAGAGCAGCCCCAAGGATCACACCAAGCGCCCGTCCAAATGCTAACAGTGAACATGGATGGTAGACAAACTTATACTTTTTTGGTGAGCAGGACATCCTTTGTTCCTGTGGATCACAGTGGCAGCAGTGGATCAGCCTGGCCCTAGAAAGTTCCACTCTGAAACTCCCCTTTCAGTGAGCAGACACAGTGAAAGCAATATATATATATATATATATATATATATATATATATATATATGTATATATATGTGTGTGTGTGTACATTATACATGCATATTTACATTCAACCATATAATGGTGACTGGGGTAAGGGAATAAGCAATAAAGAGCCATAAAACGAGGGGTATTTTAGGGTGACAGGTTATGGCAGAAGGGCTGGAACCCACAGCTCCTCCTTGGCTGCACCCTTGGCTATCCCCTGTGCTTCCCCCCTTTACCTGCTCTACTCACAGCTTCTTCCAGCTGAGGCTGTCTCTGTTTCCTGCTATCGCAGCAGAAAGGCTCCTTAATCTCACCCTTTATGAAAAGCAGCACACAGAGAAAAGGCTAATAAATGACAGATGATGAAAACAGCCTGCCTGGATACCGAGGGTATTTCCCACCCCACAGGGACACACCTACAAAAGAGGCCTTTTTTCCAAACTGCACTTTCCATGTGCCATCCTTGCACTCTGGGGATGTTTCACGAACGCTTGGACTCGATAATTTTACAGGTCTTTTCTAACCTGAGTTATTCTGAGATTTTGCTTTGGAGGAAGAAGCGGCGGGAAGCGGGAAGGGGCTCCTGCCAGCCCGGGCAGCCTGCGGGTGGCTTTGCCCTCTGCTGGATAAAGCCAGACCTGCTGATTTCGTCCTGATAGCAGATGTTTTTGCCAAGGGGAACATCACATTTAGAAAACAGTTCAGCCCAATGAATATTTTCAAACCTTACCCCGTTGAGGCAGCTGCAATTTTGCATTCAAGGTCTGAAAAGGCTGGGAAGGAGTGGGTCTGGGGGCACTGATGGAAGTTAAGGGAGTGGGAGACACAAATACTGGGGGAAAAAAAGGAAAAGCAGGCTGTGTCTACTGTCCTTTATTGTGCCCGTCCTTGTTTCTTTGCAACCTAATATACTCACACCAATTTCAAGTGAGCCTATCAAGAAGGCAAATCCAAAGTATATTTGAGCTATTGATTCAAATAAAGCAACTCAAATACATCTCACTTTGAAACCTATTTGCAGTAAGAGGATGTGCCATCTGCATCTTGCAATGGTACAGGCCACAGACTTCAGTTCCAGAGGCATATGGAAAACGTGAAGGGCTTTATTCATTTTTGGATATGAAGCTTCAGGAGCAGAGGCCATCACCCTAAAAATCCCGTGGGGGATGAGGATCTGAGGAGCTCCTGTAGGCTAGAATCTGCTGAGGATGGGCAGAGGGGAGAGGGTGCCAGGGCTGCCTGGAACCATGTGGTGACTTGGCAGGGGCAGGAGAGCACAGACAAGGACAATGGCCACTCCAGGATATGCCAGTATTTTGGGGAACCATTAGATGACCCAATGCCTTGGACCAGCATGGGGAATTTAAGAAGAAGTTTTGGATGGGAAATAACTCCCAGAGGCAGAAGCATCTCCTCGAACACATTGATCAAGCCTAGCATGTGTTTAGGCTGGGTTTGGAGGCAGGGCTGGTTCCCCCAGTTGTAGCAAACAGCTCTGTGCCTGTCCCTCACACAGGATCTGCCTGGCTGACATCCCTCTCTGCTCTGATACCCCCAGAGGAAAGAGAAATGCACTGACTCACCCCCTGGCAGTTTGCAGCCCGTCCTAAGAGCAGGTTCCTGCACCAAATAACACCAAGGACTATTCACAAAATAGCTATCAACAGTTCCACCCCTTTAATTTATTGTCTGAAAACCCTTCCTTAATTTTGGTTCTGATCCAACAAGTTCCTGAAGGAAGGGTAAACAAGGTCTGAAGAGGGTAAATAGTTTATCAGATTCCACCCACAGCGGCACTCATCCAGTGAGAGGTGAAACAAAGCAGCTCAGACCACCCATGTACTCCCACCAAAATGAAACTGCAGGAACTGTGTTTTCTTATCATTCATCAGTTCAGAAATATATAAACACAGACACATCCACAGTATCATCTCCTTTGACTGATTCCAGCCCAGTGCCATTTCAAATACCAGCAGTGTGAAATCCAGTTATTTCATATTGGCTGTGCTGCACTTGAAAGACAATAACATTAATTTTTATTGTAACAAACAGCCTTAATTAAACTTGCAAAATAAATAGGTAGTCATGCAGCCTTTATCCATGTTGGGGCTTGGCATTAATCTTTATTATTGTTATTAAGTGTTAAGAGATGAGAATATTTTGATGAATAATAACAGTGCATACCCAATCAATGCATATTTAAAATATATGTTTACTAAAGGCAGTGGCATGAACATATGACTTGTGGGCTCTGAGGCTGTTATGGCCAGATAGATAAATGCCAGTAATTCATCATGTGCTGTGGGGATTAGAGAGATCAGCAAGAATACTTTTCATAGCTCTGTGGCAAGCAGGCAGCAGTGATGTGCCTAGCCCATATCCCAATCTCTGCTCCCACACTTCATCCTCAGAGATGTGAGGCAAAGCTCAAAGATAAAGCAAGCCTGAAACTTTGCTGTCTGTTCTTGGGCATTCACAGTAATCGTATCACAGTAAGTAAAACTGGAAATAAATTCTGCATTCTTTTGCCTCGTTCTCAAAAGAGATGAAATCTTGGAGACTTTCAGCTTGCTTTATTATATCAGTGATTTACAATTGGAAAAATGGGGATTTATATGCATTTAAGTTTGATTTACTGTTAGCAACCAGCCCTAAACTGAAGTCAAAGATCTCAAAAATGGAAGTTCAGACAGCCCAAGCTCAGGATCTTGCTCAGGACTCAGAAGATTCTCCAGTTCAAACACCTGAAAGTCCCATTGTACCATCGCTGGCACTCAGATCAGGCTCTCCTGTAACAAGTCCTGTGAAATGTACCCAGAACTCCCCAGATTCAATCCAGGAATTTGTGATTGATGGAGAGGATGTCTAAGAGAAAGAAACCCACCTTAACTCAGACACTACAATGAGTACAGAATTTGCCACATCCCTTCATAAGCTGTCCCAGAGCTCAGTTAACTGTTAATTTACCACATCCACTGAGAATGGTTTCAGTGATTGACTAACTTGGTAGTAAAAGATTAGACTTATTTTAGGACAAGCTTTGCTCAGTTGAACACCCCTTCTGTCCTTAAGTTCTGATTTCAGTCCCCAGCTCTGCCCCTCTGTCACCTTGGGCCAATAATTCCCCCCTCTGTTGTCATCTGCCCCAGCAGCACATGTTTGTCTTCCTTGTCTGGTTCCATCATATCTTTCTTCCAGCTGAGGATTTTCCTGCAGACACATGGCATTCACATGCTAGCAATTTGCTATCAACCATAACTTCTAGTTGCTATACAAATATTTAATAACAATTTAAATGCTGGGCCTAATCTTACCAACAGGCTGGATCAAATCCGCCCAGCTGTGACTTAACTCAAATTTGATATGTTAGTTCAGAATTGTTTCTTCATCTTTTACAAATAGAAATAATATATCAATTACAATATGTTTGTATTTAAAATTATTCTCATTTCAGTTAATTAATTCAAGAGCCAGTCCTCTGAGTATTATTGCACATCCTCTGAAAGGGCTGGGGGGGGGCTGTAAGCCCTGTTATGTTTACAAAAATACTCACTGGCACTTTCTCAGAGGGTAATGGTAAAGTCATATGGAGGCTTTACTATGCACATGTCTAAATTCCCATGTTGCCCTTAGTTTACACCAAAAGTACACAGCCATGGTATGGGAAATAACTCCCCTGCAGCCTCTCAGAGCATTTTCTGTGTATTCCTGCCCACAGCCAGGACTCTGAGCAGGACTTCACCTCACTTTGCAGCTGGGCTCTCACCCAGCTCCAGGTTCAGAGCACTGTGCCCTGTGGGGAGTGGTGGCACAGAGAGCAGGTGACCTTCCCAAACCAGACACCCATTGCTCAGCTGCTCCTGTGTGTGCAGAGGATTTCCCGTAATTACAGAGGGGTCACTGTGAGCTCAGTGCCTGTAGGACACAGCTGGAGATGAGGAGCCAGTCCCCAGACCCAAGGTCCAGGCTGCACAGATGTCCTCACTCAGCCCTCATGCTCAACCAGAACACACTAGCTGGTGAGAACATCTCTTTTTTCAGCTCTCTGCCCTTCTTTCTCAGAGCAGTGAACTTTCTCCACACATGGAGCTGTATTTAAGGTACAAATAGGATGTTATCCTTTCCCCTCTTCCTTCTGTTGGCTTCCTCTTCAGAGCCTGTTTGGCTTTGCAGTGTTTCACTCCAACACTTGAGGCAGGCTAGGAGTGTGCCAGGAGAAGCCCTCAGCTGCAGCATTAGGGCAGCTGTACCACTGCCTCTCTCTCTGAGGAGGGATTAAATCCCCTCATCCAAGGGTTGGTCTGACCTGGCAAACAAGAGCCTGAAAAAAATGACTAAATCAACTCCTAGTGCAGAATTTGTCTCCCGGTGAGAAGCTCCACAGCCTGCAAATGGTGATTCACAGTGAAGTTAAAGTCATTGTGCATTTTATCCTCCCTTGTACCAGTTCATATGAAGCAGTTACATTGATGAATCTCACCAAGAATCTCCTGGCTGTGATGTAAATCAGTGTAACTCCACTGAAGTGATGGAACTCTCCATGTTTCTATCAGTGGTGGAGCTAGCCCTATATATATTTTCTAGAGAAAGAGGAGGACTTCAGCCAGGGAAGGGTGTTCTAAATGGCTGAACTAGAACAAAGCCCCAAAACGTAGAGGATACAGAAACATATCCCTCCTTATGGCTCTGATACCTTCTAATACTGTCAACTCATTTCCATTCATTCATAACCACGACACTCTACACTCACAGGAATTTTGTCACAGACATCACTGTGGTCAACTCAGCATCAAGTCTAAGCAGGAAATTACAAACCCAACTAAATCACACCTACAATTTTCTTATGGGATCTGTGTGTGTATTTTACCCACCACAGGCATCCTCCCTCAGAAATACACAGTTTACATGCCTTTGGTATTTTTCATGGTTCATTACTCAAGGTAATTTATTACAAGTTTATGCTGCTACAGTACATCATTTTGTAATTTTCTGCAATAAAACCATTGCACTGACTAGTCTTGGTTCTTTATTACATTTGAGGTCACTTCAAAGGGTAATTTCATCTACTGAACATTAAATCCTGCAATAATTCAATACTTTGAAGACGTTTGAAAGCAGTAGTCTCCTCCTCTTCTGCGAGAGCATGTGGCCAGGACTGAGGGTAGCATGGAGCCATAGCCAGGTATGGCTCAACTTTGGCTGGAGTAAATTACTGTCAGAGTTACAAAACACCTCGGTGGTCACCTCTGAAATTCCCAACGTGGCTGGAGTACCCTGGGTGGATACGTGTGATATGGATGTGCCGAATGCCTGATATTTTATTAAGAGATGTACTTGCACAAGGCAAACACAGCGGACAGACTCAGACTCACATTTTAGAAAGAATTTTGGGATGAATGGAGCAGCCTGTGGATGTGTCTCAGTAGGGTTTGCTTCAATGGGAACTAACCAGGCTCTTGAGCGTTTTCTCCATCACTGCTTACACGGCCAAACACTTGGGATCCCTTGAGATCCTCTAAACTTGAAGAATTTGCTGCTAAAATGCTCAAGGAAATGTAGCTGCACATGAACTGGCTAAGCAATAACAACAGAATAGCTTTAATATTGCTCCATATCCTACAGCTTTACCTCAGAGCCCTGAGGAGCCCAGGTTTTGCCCACACCAGTGAAGAGCAAAGCTTTGCTTTCAGGGTGGTCGTTGTGGAGTAACAACTGCTCTGGTGAAAGAAGTGGTTTAGGGGATTAGCACACCAATATTTTTTCTCTGCAGAAGCCATAAGCAAATTCTCCCATCCCTGCCAAGAGATCAGAGCCTTCAATGACATTTTTAAATTGTCTCACCATAAACTTTTAAAAACAATGTTTAAATCATCTGCCTTGGGAGAACTTGAGAAAGAAGAGACTGGGAAAAAAAATCAATAACCTCTAAGAGGCCTGAGCTGCAGACAAGTTAAACAGGAAAAAAGGATGTCCTGAACAGCCCAGCACCAAGGGCAGTGATTCTGACTGCCAGAAGTGCTGTTGAGCTTTTATGCAGTATTGCCAGAGCTGAAATGGGGCTAGAAAGAAGGAGAAGCTCTTCTGTCCCTTTACTTTACAGATCTTTTGCTTCATTAAGTCTCTCTGGATAGGAAAACTTTCATTTTCCCCTCACTGCCTTAAAGAAAGGCAGAAAAAAACTGGCATCAACCTTGTTTAAAGTGAAGGGAGTCTGGTTCAAATATCCCACCATGTGCCCTCCTTACTGACAAGCCTGATTTTGTGGGTGACCTCAGTGGCTGCAGGATGTGGATCCCTTTCATTAGAAGAGTAAAAGAGCTGTAGCTCTTACTGTTCTGGTTGGATAAAAATTCTTCTTTAGCAGGCATTTCAAGGGCAGGTCACCTTCACAGGACCTCCTAAAGACACTGGGGCTGAGCCTGGCCTGGGGTGGATGTTGCAGGAGCTGGCATGGAGCTGGAAGGATGAGTAGGCTCCAGCAGAGATTCCCCACCCTTGACTGTGCACATCCCAAATGAGAACCAGTGAGAGATTCCTGCCCACCTCAGCCTGTTGGCACTCACCACTCCGTGATGAGAAGCCAGCTCCCTTATTTCATACTCCAGCCACAGCCAGTTCAGCAGGGAAAATGATAATGAGCAGAATGCTGGAATACCTCCAGTGACTTGAAGAAGGTTCTGTAATGCACAGAAATGTGCTGATTGCAAGTGTTGATGCCTGGGACTGGAAGCCCTTCACATCCTCCTCCACTTTTTCTACTCTCTAGCATTTTCCACTATGTGCATTTCTCCATCCCTTCTCTTTCTTCTCTACAATTAAAGCTTTTGTTTTCCTGCTAACACCTGTATTTCACTGCTGCCTCTCCCCTGTCTTTCTCCAGCACAGGAGGAGAGGAGAGAGGATAGGCTTGTTTGCAGGGAATATTTGGGAGCTCATCTTTGCCATCTCACTCCATCTCACTCTCACTCACTTAACCACAGAACTGTTCAGGAGGAGCAGCAGTGATTGCAGGAGTGCTTGGACAGCAAATAGGTTGGAATAAACATTTGACTCGGATGCTCTGGAGAAACAGCAAGCATGACCTCTGCTTTGCAGTTGTACCAGTCCAGTGCTTTGCTATTTCATCCCTGCACCTGCCCTAACTAAGCCTGTGGCTGGAGAAGCTGTGAGTCCCTGACAGGAGAATGTAGATGCAAGATGTCCTGGGGGATCTCCACTTCTTGCCTTCCTCCTCACTTAATGGGGAAAAAGTTGCCTTGGATATGGACTTTTGATTTATGAAAGAAGGAACCCAAACACACTCTGCTTGTTTCAGCTGGGTTGTTAGTCATCAAACTAACCTGTGCTCTGTCTCCAGTGATTCCCAGCTTTTGCTGTAACAGCCTGCATTGCTGTTTCCTCTGAATTTCAATCAGGTGTCATTACCGTGCGCTGCCCCCATTCTGCTCAGGATAGATGCCTCTCATAAGATACTGGAATTGCTCAATGCAGTGAACTTATTCTCTTTAAGAACCTGAATCACACTAAGTGCTTCACTTACCATCTGCTTTTTTGATTTGCTTACTCTTCTGCTCTCACTGTCTGCAAGAGCCATTTGTTTCCTTGCCTATAAATTCGTGGTCCAGAAGAAACTGCAGCATTGTCAGCAGAGTGCTGAAATATGATTTGAGAATGGACCTACAAAAGAGGCTGGAAGCAAAACTTAGCACACAGTCAAACTATCTGTAATTGGATTTTGAGGCCAAAACGTAATGAACAGAATGAAAGAAATAAACAGGATCGTTTATTTTATTCGATCATTAGCAAAACTCCTTGGCTACGTGTGATAATTGCTGGCAAAGATTTACATACAGAAATTGTGCCCGAAAATGTTTAAGCCCATTTCTTTATAACAGATCCACTACCAGCATACCAATGACGTGACATAAAGTGCACTGAGCTCGGAGAAATCCCACAAGGCTTTCAGCAGCATAACCTGCTAGCCTTTCCCTGCTCTGTGCTCGGGATTGCTTCACAGATGGACTGATTTGAGCAAGGAATACACATCCTCAGCAATCTGTCATGTGTGTTTACAAAATTATCTCCAGAGAAGCCCATAGGTCAGCCTGGGAATGAGAAGTGACAGAGCATCAAGATCTTCAGTCCTCACTCTGGTAACATACTAATGGATCATAATGGGAGATTTTGTGTAAGCAAGGCATGCGGGTACCTCTCCATTAAGAACCTTTCTTATCAGCCTGCGTGTTTTAAAAAAGGCAAAGTTTAGAAATTTGTTAGAGTTTACATCCATTAAAATAAAGAATGAATCCCCATCTGGCTCCCCTGAGAATGCGCCATCCTGGGGGTTGATTTGAAGGCTGGTGATAGGAAGAAATTTATTAACTTCAGAACTGGAGTCCAGTAGGTAAAGAGCCAAAATGCAAAAAGGCAGAGGCTTGGAGGGCAGGAAACAGCCGTACCCATGAGAATATAGAGATTTACCTTTGGAGGAAGGATCTGCAAATGAGAAAGGTGTCTGCTGGCTCATTTTGTGAGCTGGGCATTGACATTAAGGGGGCTAGAAATAGGGAAATACACATACTTTCCACTGCCTTTACCTGTTTCTGGGCTGGCCTGCCTATATTTTGAAGAAAAAAACACCAAGACTTTGGCTCTGCAGCCTTTGCCAAAAAGTCCCTTCCTTTCTGTGTACCCCTGTCCCTCCTGCAGCGCAGGGAAATGGAGCGGCAAGGGGAAGATGGACATGACAGATGTCCAAACTTGAGCCAGTCATCTCAGGTTCTGCACAGAGTATCTGGGTTAGACAGCACATTGCCCATTTGCAGCTCTGGATGTCTCTCCAGCTCCTCAGGCACTTTCCAGTGATCCAGAAAAGGAAATGTGTTAAGGACACCAGTGCATCTCCTTCCCTGCAGACTGGCATGGAGGGAATGGCCCCCACCCAGCAGCACCTGAAATGCCAGTGGGGCAAAGCTGGGGCTGGGTAGGGAGAGGGTGGGCAATGCTGCAGTTCAAGGTGGGTGGGGAGTGCCTTTTCCTGGAGCTCAGATGGCAGTACAAGCCATAAACTGCCATTATTTACAATTCTACAGTTAGCAAGGGAGATGGTCAGATGAGCACATCAGAAGAAAGCCCTACTCAGTTTTCCTAGTGTTTTCTCACTGAATTCAGTAGACTTGGTGAAAGGAGGCAGCAAAAAACAGAAAGCAAGATCAACAGCCACTGTCCCCAGAGCTGGAGGTCTTTTCATCTCCAGGTCTAAAGGTCCTGAAGAACATGTGGGATGAATTTGGATCTGATGTTGTAGCTTGTTTCTCAGCAACACTCATCTCCCGGTCAGACACTGTATATTGCAATGGCTCATTACAACAATTACATTGTTACAAAGGCTGTTTTTCCCCTCCAAATACAGAGTAATGATTATTTGATTATCAGACAGCAGCATTATTCCCTCATTACTGTTTATAAAAGCAGCAGGAGAGAGCCATGTATACTGTAGTGTGGCTGACAGAATGGGCTGTAAGACCTTCAGAGGGAAGTGAATCTTTCACTGTTTAGGGTATAAGAGTCCATACTTTAACTCTTCCTGGACCTCCGTGGGGATACCTAAGATCTGGATCACATGTCTTTTGATAGGAGTCTTAAGACTTAAAAATCTGCTCTTTGGAAGTTTACAGCCCCCTTCGGTATTAGAATCAATATTTAATGCATTTAGAGGAATGACTGGGGAGAAGTGACCTGTGAGAGAAGAGCAGGGTACCATCAGAAAGGTAAAGTGACAGGATGGTAACAGCAGAATGACATTTTATAATTCAGAGACCCTTTGCCTCAGATTTCACAGGGAGAGGGAGTGCTGACAGCAGCTGATGTGCCCTGCTCTGCCTGAGCCCTATCCCAGCCCCTGCCAGCAGCCAGTCCTGCTGGACATGCACCTGACTTTTCTGGAGGAGCTCTAAGGCAGGGGAATGTTACGTTCGCTGAGGACACTGTAATGTAGCTTGTGTCTCTTTCATGCACATGCCTTTAACACACCAGGGTGATGCAGCACCCCACTAGAGTTGAAATGCTTCTTGTGCTGTGCTGCCCTTTCAGGCTCTACTTTCTTGTCTAACAATGCCCTGGAAGAGAGGGAAGTGAGGAAACTCAGACAACTTTGCTAAAATCAGCAGAGCAGGTCCCTGGTAGAATGAGAGAGGGAAGGACATGATCTGTACTCATTCATTCTTCAAACCCTGCCATGAGGCATTTTACAGCCATGCTAGGTCCTCCAGACCCATGGAGACACAGGCAAATCTGCTCAGATGTATTACCCAGGACCTATTTTCAGCATATTTTCATGTTTGGGCACAGCCTGGGTTGGTGCCCCACCGTGCTGGACATGGTACAAGGACTAGAGAGCCAAGACTTGAAGAGATGGACCCAAATGGCAGAGCTACAGGTAACACAGCATGGGAGGATGGCTGGATTTTACCTTCCAGCCAAACTTTTATTCCTTTCCAGTCATTTCATTCTCTCATGCTGCTATCTTTGCTCATTGGAAAGGCACATCTTGTGCCATTTCCCCCCTTCCATTTTAGTCCCGATACTGACAGAGCAATGAATTAATGGCACACTCTTTTCTAGTCTAGCAATCTTTATCACAAAAGTGAGGGAAAGCATGCAGTGAAAACGAAGATCTATCAGCAGTACCATCTGACTGATGGCTCACTCTGAGAGCTGATGCTAAGATGAGAACAGAAGATGAAAAAAAAAGATCCGTTTCTTATTTTAATACCAAGAACAGTACACAGAACCTATATCCATCTTTTTGACAAAGGCTGTAATGAAAATGGCAGCATGCTGCAATGTCACTGTACCCCTGTGATGGGCTGACATTTCAGCCCCTTCCATGGGCACTGCAAGCAGTCAGCAGCTTGTCTGCAGGTATTTGGGTTAAAAATGCCTGTCACTCACTCCTTGTACTGCATCTTGCCATCACCTAGATGGTATTTCAGGCCCCTCACAGCACACAAGCTTTATCACACATTCTCTTTTCTAAGAGTTAATTGGGCAGAGACATCAAGTGTTTGTTTCCTCAGACTCAGTCATCAGCTATATTTGATGCATGTATTTTTTACATGCAAGACCAGCTAAAAAAACAATGTATTGAAATGAAATTCGTTGCACACATCTTCAGCTGCCACGCTGCAGGCATGTTCTTCACTGACCTTTTCTTCTGTTCCAGCTTTTAGGATACCACAATGCTCCATGAACTTTCACAGGAGCAAAAATTAGAGTGTTCTGGCTTTCTGTATTCCCTGGCAAATCTTACTGTTTCCTTTTTTTAAGACAAAGGCACAGCTGGATACTACACAGTTAAGATGCTGTTGTCCTAGGAGCAACCTACTAAAAGTCGGCTTTAATTCTGCCACAGGTACAACTTCTTGTGAATTCTGAAGACATTGCTTGTGCCCAAATCCATGCTAGGAGGAGGAACAGCCTCCACCTGAAAGAAGAGCTGTGTGATTAATGCTATACAGAACAGACAAGGCAGTGGGATGCTGGGGTAAAGGATTAAGTGTTAATTTGCTCCCTTCCCTCCAGCAAACCAACTTTGTTTGTCAGCGGGAGCTCTTCCATTGCTGGATTTCAGGACAATGCTCTGGAGATGAGAACTTCTCCTTTCCATCACTTTGTGGAGGTGAACCATATTCCTTTCTTTCCAGGAAAATATCAAGGATGCTTCTTGGAGATGGCCCTTGAAAGGAGTCGGATAGAGGCAGCAGGAGCAGAGAAGATGTGTGACCCAGGGGATTGCTCTCCTGACTTCTGAATCCAACAGTTTCAGCAAGGGATGAGGCAGGCCCTGGACACTGTCTCCTCCAGCTTTGGCAGAGGCAGAATGAGCCCATCAAGAGCCTGCTGCTGATGGGCCATGACAGGTATGCAGGACTCACTCTTTCCAACAGGATGGGGCATTTGGCAGCAATTCAGCTCCCTTTGTAGTGGATCTGTCCTGTTCC
The DNA here is from genome assembly GCA_025920805.1 of Petroica traversi. Classification (NCBI taxonomy): domain Eukaryota; kingdom Metazoa; phylum Chordata; class Aves; order Passeriformes; family Petroicidae; genus Petroica; species Petroica traversi. Next base: position 5,803,044 of record JAHLSL010000043.1, on the reverse strand, counting down.
AAAGCCCTGGGTTTACTAATCCTCACTTGTTTCCTGCTTTGAGCAATTTGCATAGTTATTAGGCCCAGCTCTCATTCTCTTCTCTAAAACAGGTGGAGGACAGGGCTGAATGAGAGGGGAAATTTGATTGCTTAGTATTTTGTCTGCCTGTTACTATCAGTAGGGAGCAGCTACCCAGCCTGGCAACAGCCTGCAGAGAGTCTGAAATGCTCTAAAATTAAAAAGACCCAGATTCACACCTCCTGACTCCTCATTCTCACAGACCAAAAGGAAAAAAGAAAGGGAAAAAGAGAGACAGAAAGAAAAGAGAAGATCACTTGTTTGCAGAAGGCTTCTCTGTGTGTTTATTTTGCAGAAGGTTAATTGGAAAGGGTGTTTCTATGCCAACAGGGGTTGAGAACAGACGGCTGAACCTGGAGAAGCATTCTCCCCCAAGAAGGGAGTTGGATGCATGGATTGGTGGCCCAGTGGCTGCACCTGGGGCAGGCCAGCAGGAGATACCTCTGGACCACAAGTCTCTCTTCCAGTCAGGCTGGAATTATTTGACCTGCCCTATCTCTTACTGCTTCTCTGTTGGGCTCCAGTCTGTGGTTTTTGGATCTTCCCCCCAGGCAGAAGTCAGCACTGGGCTGAGCTGGGCACCTGCAGAGGGAAAGGCAAATTCTTCCCATTCTGCACAGAGCTGGTATCTCCTTGGGAAGGGTGAGCAGGAGAAGAGGAACATGTCACAGATCAGCTCAGCAGCCAAGTCTGGAGCTCCTGGAATGGGTGCTCCCCCTCTCCAGCACGGGGAAGGCACAGGGGGAGGGTGGTGGGGTCGTTCAGCCCTGTGGCTCTCCAGGACTGGTGTGATGTTTGCCTTGGACAGCGGAGCCCTGGTTTGACTGCAGGGTTTGGAAGCAAATGCTATCAAGATCCCAAGCACTTGGCACTGTGAGGTATTCAGATCATAGCTATCTCTTCCAGCCCTTAAACACATTGAAAGGCTGGTGATGAGCACAAACTGTTTTTTAAAGGGAAATAGTTTTAATAAGTGCGTGTCAAAGCTCCAGATAAAATAAAAAGAGAATACTATGAAAATTTGGCTTGAAACTCCTCAAAGAAGGCAGATTATGTTGTGGTTCCTAATGACTCATTTTTCACGCAAGAACCATAATTTAAGATGGCTTTCAGGACTGTCTTGGGAGGAAGATCCTGCTCCACAGTTTTCCATTCTGAGACATTTGAAGTGCAGATGGGGAAGGAGGCGGCTTAGGCAGCCTCTGGATGAGAAGCTGCAAATAGGCTCCAAATGGAAGTGTAAATCATTTATCCTGGGTTTCTGAGGTGAGTTATGTAATCATAGTGGTAGACAGGTCTCCAGGACATTCAGATCATCCTCTTCTGGCTGAGTTCAGCACCTTTACACAGGTCTTCAGAGGAAAAAACAAAGTGCCCTGCAAGACCAGCTGAGGTCTTGCAGCTGGACTGACCAACACCCACAAGGGTCAGTCACAGTTTTGGCCCTTGCTTAAGGCAATTTCTGTCTCAGCTCACAGCTGCAGTGATTGCATCAAATTTTACTTTCCCCGAGTTAATCCCAAAGGAACCAATGCCACTTCAATAAGCTATTTCTTTAAATCTGCCTCGGAAATAATCCCCAGGAGACAGCACAGCCACAAATCTGTTCCCTGCCTAATGGCTGAGCCACTTTCCATATGGGATAAGGCAGCACTTTGCTGCCTGCCATGGTCAGTAATGAAACCACTGAACAGCTCTGCTCCTCCCTTTGATCTGCAGCATCTGCTGAGGTACCTGCCTGCCCCAGGGTCACTGCACTCCACAGCTTTAACACTTGCCAGAGGAGTCAGTCAGCGTCCCTACATTCATCACAAAAATACCTTTCTAGTGAGTGTTGTGTGCCCCTGTATCTGTTCTTAATCAACACATAGGTCCTGTCTGCTCTGGAAAGCTTTGCCAAGGTAACACTGAAATGATGGCTTAGTTTATTCATAGAAATGACATAAGCTACAGCAAGAAATACACTGACTCTAGTTACAGTCACAAATTATCTGAGTTATAGATAAAAGTTCCACCAGCACAGCAATGCTCCTAAGGGATACCAATTTTTCAAGACATTTCTAAGCCAGCACAAGTCATGTGAAGGCAGCTATGCCAGCATAAAATTTCTTTTGCCAGCAAAGAAGTGTTGGCCAAAAAAATTTAAATTCTTAACTCTTATTGCTTTCCCAGGAGAAGTTTCTAGCATAGACTCAGCTGTAATTTGAGCACTGGAGACAGAGTAATCTACTACACTTGAAATCACTTCTCTCAGCAAGGTAGGCAAGGTACCTCCCTGAGCTTTTTTTTCTGTGCAAGACTGTGCTATCTGCAGTGCCCTAACATCATGTAATTTTCTTCTTGGTTTATATAGCCAGAGCATCTCTGCATCAAAGAAAATGTTGCAAGCAAATAATTTAAGAGATGAGACACTTCTTTTGTGCATGAGGAAAGAACTTTTTGGAGAGCAGTGAGGCAGGAAATGGCACACACTGGGCACATTTCTCACAGAGGATGGTGGTGGAGGTCCATCCACAGCACCCCGTGCCCAAACTCAGCAGCTGCAGCAGCTACACCTCATTCTGCAGAGAGAAATGAGAGACAACCTCATTCTGCAGAGAGAAATGAGAGACAACCTGCTGCCATTGCCTGCAACCTCAGCAAGCACCACAGGAATTTCCAAAAAACACCTAAACTATGGGATAACAGCACTTAATTCCACTTATTCTTCATAACTGCTTGATGTGTGCTTTGAGCTCTGCCAGGCAGGTCTTGCTCACCTCCATCAGATCTAGAGCAGCTAGCCACAGAGGGAGGGAGGAGGCAGAGCTCATGTCCTGCTTGAAATTTCCTCGGAACACACTGGGATGTGGTGCCTGTGCTTTTGGCCGTGCTATCTGGATTGTAATGTTTGTGTTTCTGCTATTCCCTAGGTGCAGGGCTATAAAATTAGCATTTACATTCAGATTTATAACCCAGTAAAGGCGAGTTCCCGCTAATAAAAACAAGCTCATTTATGAGACCAGATTTCAGGCATGACTTGCAAGAGGGAAAACAACATCCTGTGTGCTTCTAATGGCTCACACCTCAGTGGGCAGACACAGAAGACACTTTTCTGCAGCTCTGCTTCTGCTCTCAGCCTTCCCTCATCTGTGCAGTGTCATTTGTGAAGTCGTCAGATGCTGCTCTGAGCTGCAGGTGTGGCACCAACCCTCTGCAGTTATCCCAGGTCTGTGTAGACACCCTGGGGGAACGGGAACACCTTCAAACCCTGCCTCAGCATCCCATCCCACACTGATGAACACCCTGGGCCAGGTTTCCTGCCTGAGGTGCCAAACGGTGGCCACAGAGGCTGGGCAGGGAGAAGAGCACATATGCTGCTGCACTGCTGTCAGTGCCCTCATGGCCATTTAACACAGGCAGGCAGCACTCCTGGCATACTGGCTCTGGTAATTTGTGCCTGGGTCCACCCCCACACAGTCAGGGACCCTTCTGCCACCCATCCTAAAGCAGGAGACTCTGGAATCAAGGGGGTGGGAGGCACCTAAGGGTGGTTGTGGACTGGCCAAGCTGGGGAACAAGGGAGACACCTCAGAGCACACACCCAGATAGATTTCAGCCTCTGACGCAAAGGGCTGTGAATTACAGGGCAGGAAAGCACAAGCAATCAAAGACTAAAAGCCCCAATTTCTCTCTCTGTATTTACTATACCAATAAAATATCTTCATAGCAGCTGGCTGTAATGTAAATCCTCTTTAAGAACTAATGGCTGTGCAGAGGACCATTAAAATACAGCTTCATCATTAGGGCTGTTGGTTGGGACACTCTTTGTGGTGTTACTCTGCAAGGAGAGCTGCTCTGCAAGGCTTCACTGCTCTGCAGCAAAGTGGCTCCCTGGCCCATGCTCTGGATAATGGCTGGATTTCAGGGGGGATTTTCTCTCTCCAAATCAACAATTCACTAGAAAACAGCAGAATCTGCTCGCTTTCCTGCAGGCACCTAACATGGCCTCTGGTCAGAAGTGGCCTGCTGGCCATAGAGCTGGTTGGCTGCCACTAAGTGTGACCCCAGTACAGCCAGGAAATGCTCAGGGCTCACAGAGGGGTCTGAGCACTGATCCAAGCTCAAAGCCCTTCCTGTGATCCAGCACAGGACAGTGCAGTGCCCTGCTGCATTTCTGTGCAGTGGTTGTGATGCACCAGCCACCAGCAAACCCCACTTTGTGCAGCCTTTCCCTCTGCCAGCTCGTGAGCTTTGCATATATTTTCGGGCCTTCTGAATGCAACACTTTCATGAGTATATATAAAAAAAATAAAAATCAGCTATCACCTGAAAAAATATTTAATTAGTTGCAGAATCAGCTCCTTTTGAAGTAGTAATATAACTGTTCACCTCTCTCTTTGTTCCTGGAGCATCTGCCTTTAATCTAACATCCTGCAGGCTCTGTGGTGCTGAGCTGCTGAAATGCAGCACTCGGAGGATGCTCTGCCACACCAACAGAAACTATTCCTGTCCATCCCCTCACATCTTGGGGTCAGACTTGACTTCTTGGTGCCATTTGTCTGGAGTGCTGTGAAAGACACGGGGCAGGCTGGGGAGCAGGACAGAAGTGATCAGAGCAGAGAGCAGTGATGCTGCCCTGCTTGACAGCCTCAATCCGGTTCCACTGTGCAGGAGAGTACTGGGAGAAACAAGAATGAAATCAAAGCACTCTGCAGGGATGAGAGCCTGGGGCATCACACTGATCAAACAGCAACTGCCTCTCTCTTCTTTCCAGCACAGCATCCTTCCTCAGCTGCTCCTCCGTGCAGAGTTTTGGGATCACTTTGTTGTACACTGGGCAATACTGGCACAAGCCTCACCCCAGCCCCAGAGTTCATCAGCCCATGAGCAGTGGGACCCCTACAGCCTCTGCCCAGCAGCCTGGAAACCTTCAATTCCCTCATCTTCTAAATCTTCTGCCATCCACTGGATCAGGCTGGAGCAGCCACACCAGCTGTGACTCCCTACCTGGCCAGCAGCCCACACTTGCTCACTTGTGCCCAAGCCAAATGAAGCAGATAATTGCTGACCTCCTGTTGTGGTGGCTCCTGTTGGAGTGATCTGGGGCACTGCTCAGCCTGAGACCTTCGTTCTGGATCACCACTGAGGTCTCCTCACTGCTCTTCAGCTTGGCTGATGCTGTCTAATGGGTCCAGCAGGGACTGGGGAGGGACAGAGTAGTTCTCTCGATCTTGATTTCTGCCCTCAAGAGCTGCACATGAGCCTCCCACATTAAATTACGGATGCTGTGGAGCCTTTGCAAAACCACAGGCTCCATTAGTAGCAGTGTCTTCTTTCTCAGGTGATGGAGCAGATGCTGAGCCCAGCACCCCAAGTCCAGCACCCCACGACTGCAGCCTCTTCCAGCAGTGCAGCCAAACCCCATGAAATGGGCAGATTCTGACACAGATTCAGATTTATGCTTTGCAATGTGCTCTCAAGCAGAGAAGTTGGCACAAGGAGCATGCTCTTGCAGGGATCTGGCTGGCAGCTGCCTGGCAGCATTTAATCAGTTATGTTCATGAAATCTGACCCAACCTGCACCTGCTGACCTTGGACCCCAGACTTGCAACAAGTCAAACGAACTCAGGCTCACAGATCCATCACTTTTTCTAAGAGCTGGTAATCCATTCAGCCAGTGCAACTTGATGTTCTCCATGGAATCAGATTTGAATTCCCACCTGTATTTATCAGATATTCACAGAGAAAGTGTCCTGTGTAAAATAAAAAGATCATCCATGTATGAGACAAATGAAAAATAGCTGCATCCTCACACAAAAGATCTCCTCCTTGCCATGTATTTGGGTAATTACTGCAGAGTTTGTGTCTCCCTGCTCCCACATAGATGTAACGGAGAAAACAAAAGTCTGAGTTGCTCATTATGAACCAAGAAGTCCTGGCTCCTTTCTTCAAGTCCAAGGGGCCTCACTCCTCCATGGCCAAATTGACTCCATGATCACTTCAAAAGAAGAAACCATAATGATGAGCTCAACCCTAGTGAGAAGACACAGTAAGAGCAACCACTTCTGTAAAAATAAAACAACAAAATTGTTCTAATTTGGCACAAAGGTGACAAGGAAAATACCCCATAGGAAGAAAAGTAAAGAAAACATTGTCTTTGGAGACTTTAAAAATGGGTGCATGAAGATAGCCACCAAAAATGTTTCATTGAATTTTATAGATGAGGATTTTGACGGGCTCATATTATTCTGTTATTGAGGTATTTGAGATAAACAAAATGAGCCAGCAAAGGGTGGGTGGTCACATAAAGGACAGTCTCCAAATGAAAGTTCATTGGCTAATTACACAAAGATTAGCAGAGAGCACATGGCACAATCTGCAGGGTCACTGGGAGGAGGACGATTTTCACAGTGACCCAAGGGATTCTCCCTTCCTTTCCAGAGCTCATTAGACAGAACCCTACTTGGTGCATCCACAGCTAACAGTGTGTCCTGGCTGAATGTCCCATCTTGGCCAGCAGGTGCTCAGGTTTGTGCATGACAGGACTGAGGTTGGTGGTAATTCCAGAGCACTTTATATCCTGTTGACTGTGCTGGAAGCATTAAGTGCAGGGAGAGTGGATGTTGTAACTCTATTTTTACAGCCTGCTGAAGTTTTCACCTTGATCATTAGAAACCACAGTGCACAACAGATGGCTGATTGACGCCATATAATTTGGCTTTATCACAGCCTTTCTCCTGACTTTCCTTTTTTTGGGGTCTGCTTGTGAATCTTTTAGCATTTCAAATATAAACTTCATTATAAATCATGTAGTAATTTTGCAGCTGAAAAGCTACAACCATATCATCAGGAACTGACCTTGGAATTAAATGTTTTCCTCTGAAGTTCTGACTTGATAAAATGTTCCTGCATTTCCATGCTTGGTGAAACTCATCATGTGAGTAGGCAGCCGTGAGATTTTCTGGGTCTGCTTTCCAAGCTTGGCTAATCACACAACCTTAATAGCAATAAATCACTATTTCAACAAAGGGCTGTCTCTTCAGCAGAGACGTGCAACTTTTACTCACAAAGGTATGAATTTATCATGTTTATTAATAGACATGCTCCACTGCTTTGTCTTGCTTTGTGTACTGCAAGCAATGACTCAGCCCTGTGCCATGGGCATGCAAATATTATTAATAAAACCTTATTCTGCCACATTTAGACAGATTATGGACAAACGATAAGGAGGGATTTGCATATAAGCAGCCTCATCAGAAGTATATGAGAGAGGATCATAGTTTCTGGTAAATTAGATATTCCATTTCCTCCGGGGGGAAAAAAAAATCTAAAATTCAGGTGGTCTATCAGAAAGTGTGTTACAGCCTCAAATGGGGTAAATACTCTGCTGTGCTACTTCATCTTGTCCATAAGTGAGGCATGTCAAGATAGTTCCAGAGGAGGGTTTGCAGGGCTGAGGAAGCTCTCCCTGTGCTGGGATGGGGAGGGTCACAGCTGGGCCAGCTGTCTGTCCTTGTGCTCCACCTCCTCCCAGCACCTGCTGAAGAGCCAAGAAAGCAGGGATGTGCTCACCAGCTTTGTGCTGCAAACACATGCAACTGCAGCATTTAATTACAGGCAGCAGATTACTCACTGGAATTAAGCCACAATCATTCATGGGTATCCAACAACCTCCTGAGGTCTTTCTTGGTGTCTCAATCCTGCCCTGCTCTTCCCAGGCTGCTGCTGGATGGGTGGGGATGATTCAGTGCGCAGTGAAGTGTTTCAGTTTGAGGCTTTCAGCTGTGCTATATGGCACCAGAAGGTCCCTAATCAACCCCCAAATCTTTGAGGCTTTCAGCTGTGCTATGTGGCATCAGGAGGTCCCTGATCAACCCCCAAATCTTGTTGCTGGCGTGGGAACCCTGTGTGAAGAAATCTGGCTCCACTGATATGTCACTGCTGCAAAAGGGACACCAGCCAGCACTGCTGATGGTTGTCAGGGCCCCCAAAAATCCACATATTGGGGTGCTCTCAGTACCCACCTCTTATCATACCTGATAAGCACCACCAGCATAAGAAAGTCTACAAACTAATAGTAAACAAGGCTTCCCAGGAGGGGAGATAGACTCTCCTTCTTTTCCCTCCCACCCTCTCTCTCTCTCTGTGCAGGCAAATTTAGCAGTGAGCCAAGATTTAGAGCTTTAATTATGAACTTTAGCCCAAGCAGTCATTCTGGAAATATCCTCATGGGGGAAATGGGGAATGGGACCTGGCATGCGCAGCGAGGTGTGTGCAGCTGTGCCTCTGCTCAATTGTACTGGTTTGTTCTGGTCCTCCACTAAAATAATTTCATGTGAAGGGATTTTATCTCCCCCCGCTTGCTGGGGGTGACAAAGAAAAGAAAACGGGCAAAAAAAAAGAGCCTCGATCTGTCTTTTACTGTATTATCTAATAAACCAGCAAAAATTAGCCTCAGCAGCAAAGATTAGCCTCTTTCAAGCTCACACACCTTAATTAAACATGCTGAGCTCTGGCTGGCACCAAGCTCAAAATGTTTTACACTGTTAAAAGCTGTTCATTTGTTTTACTGTCCAGATATCCTATTTTTTTACACCCAAAGCTTATCAGGATTCCCAGCAAGAGCCTGGCCAGGATGGTGAGCCGCAGTGTAGAGCCCTCCTTGCTTGTTTCAGAGAAAAGGCTGCAGGTAAGAAGGCAGGGAGATTTCTGCTACAATGTCATTTGTGAACCATTTTGCTGAGAAGGAGCACAGACCCTGCCACCATGACTGGGGGTCTTTGTGATGAAATAGAATCTGGTTTGAGTACAGATATCCAATAAACAGCTCAGCTGAGTTCATCAGTGCAGCAATAAGCTGGGTCTGACCTCACATTGAAAATTTAGCTACATCATGATGTGCTCCTGTGTTGCTGAGCCTATAACCCAGCCTTAATCAGGATAACCCAGCCTTCAGCCTGTACTGACACTGTGGTTCTGCAGTAGAACCAAAGCAGGAACCAAAGACATGTAGAAGATCTTTGTGACTTTGTTTATGTGATGTTTTTAGTGAAATAAGCTTTTGGTGTAAGACTAGAGTGATTCTTGCCTGTGAGGGTGGGGAGGCCCTGGCACAGGGTGCCCAGAGGAGCTGTGGCTGCCCCATCCCCAGAAGTGTTCAAGGACAGGTTAGGCAGGGCTCTGAGCAATCTGGGCTAGTGAAAGGTGTCCCTGCCCATGGCAGAGGGGTTGGAATTAGGTGGTCTTTAACACCCATTACAACCCAAACATTCCATGATTCCATAATCCAAAAAGGCTTTATGGTATCAGGAGCTCTGTATGAAATTACACAAGCTAATGGCAAGAATCTGTAATCTCCTTTTGCAAAACGTTCCAGATATTTTGAAAAGCCCAGGCACAGGGAACAAGAAGCAGCTTAGAGGCACAAAATTCAGCAGCAGCACTCCACCTGTCTGAGGCAGGCAGCATCAGGGGACAGTGTGCTGGCAGCCAGAGCAGCAGGAGCAGCAGCTGAACCTGACCCTGGGCTGACCACCCTGAGTGCAGAGCATGGTCGTGATCAAATTCGGAAACATGTTTTTCTCAAAATTATTCATTAGACACAAGCGATGGGAGCTCCCTGGGGAGTGGAGATTGGCTGATAGCATCTCTGAGCACATCCCCTGATCCCCAGTCCCCTCTGGGCACACCACGGAGTGTCTGATCCCCAGCACAGGCAGGGAGCAGCTTTAGGGCTGCTAAAAGATGACAAGCTGGGGGGTGTCATCATGTCCCATCTGACCTTCCCACCTTTCCTAAAAAATTGTTCTTGTCACCAGGGCCTAACAAAATGCGTTACCGCGCAAGCATTTGCTGCTCAGCAGCAAGAACAAATCTTAGCTCCACAAACTTCATTTGGAGGTCCAGCACACTGATTTAGAAAGTAACTTCAGAGGCTAAAAAGCTTAATTTTTTCTTCCCCCGAAAAGATTAAATTTTAAATCTCTTTGTAAGAAGACATTTGCAGCTGAGCAGTCCTTTTAAACTACATTTCTTTCTTGATAAGAAAGAAATTGAAGTACATTAGAAAATGTTCAACCAAATCAGTAATATTAAATATTGGTGTGCAGAATACAGAAAAAGTACATTTTCTTCTCTATGAGGTCCAATAAAAGCCCTCCAAGCACTTTTGAAGACCTTGCTCTGTACCTATTGTGTGATTCTGTATTCCAAATGCCCTCTCCATTATTTTTTTAAGGCTCTCTGTTTTATGGTTTAATTTTCAATTCCATACCACAGCTAGCTCATAGCTGGTGTTTGTGGCCTGCCTTGCCATAGTTCAGTAGCCACCAAGCAAGGTCACCTTTTCAACAATATACTTTAGGTATTGTATCACTTCCTGATGTCCCTTTTGATCACAGTTTAATTACACTGAAGATAGCTGTAAACAAGGTTCCTAATCTTGAATTAATTCTATTTTCTGAAGGTCACACAATCCTGTCCCTCACTCATCCTCTCCTAAACTCTGTTAGACATAAGATCCTCCTTGTGGTTTCACTGTGTGCTGGTTAAGTTTCAGAAAAGAACCCATGAGCACCACTGTCTCTGACATTGATGGAGAATTATCTTCAGTCCAGTTTTGCAGCCATGGTTCTTAACCCACTGATCCTTGACCACAAACAGAGGTTGTGGAGCTCCTCAGAAGGCTCTGAAAATATTCATCTTCCCTTCCCTGTAGAGAAATATGTACATATACTTTCACTCTCAGCCCCTCTTTCAAGACTTGCCTGAAACTATATAAAATGCTGCACTTCCTTTACTAGAAAAACTATCTGGAAGAAATATTGCATCAAGTGGAGTTCACTAATGCACAGCCAAAAGCTGTCATTAAGTGATTGATCATGCATTAGAGATAAAGTTATGAGCTTTAAAACAGATCTGGTAAAGGAAAATTTAACTTACTTTAAATTACCTATAGAAATAACTCACCTAAACACTGTCTTAATTCATTATCAGTGCCATTATAATAAATATCAGATATATTCATAATTACATGGCATTTATCTTCAGTTAATGACCTGTAGGAAGGTTATTAAATAGGTTTCATCCTTTGGTTATTGTAAGTGGAAGAATTCAGTGGGTTGGTTTGCAGTCTCACTCCTCCTGGAGAACAGCTGCTGCCGAGCTCTCCTGCAGCCCAAGGAAAGTGTTGGCCAGCCAGTGGCTCTGTGAGTGTTAGGTTTGACATAAAGTCACTTAATCTGGTGCTCCTTACTGCTGGTGCTTGTACTGGAAGCAGCTGCATTGCCCCATCCTAGAAGGGAAGAGCGAGTTTATCTCACAGCCCCAGTTTGGGAATCATGGTCGAAGAAGGTGCTTGGCCAAACCCTACGTGAAAGAGCTTGTGTTCCATGGCTGGGGCCATTCCCTTAATTGCCAGTGTCCTTGGTTTCCCCAAGCCTCATCAAAGCAGGGGGTGGCCAAGCAGGCTGAAAGACCTTTTGTTACCATTAATTCACCTCCAGGTCTTTTGGTTCTCCTGGGATCTCATTCAAGGATGGTGGTTCCTGTCATCTCTGGTACCTTTCATCTAGCTCTGCCAGCCTCCAACCGCAGTTAATGCCTGCAGTGCAGAGACAGCACCTGCCTATCCTGGCAATTAATGGCTTTTCCTTGGCTAGTGTTTTATCTATCAGTCTTTCCTCTCTGGACTAATTTTAGAAGCTGGATTCAGTGCCAGCTTCACAGATGATCTTTTCATTTTGTAAAGGTGTTTGGCTTTGTTCACTAATAACTTAATTAGAGGAACTCTGCAGATTCCCTCTCTGCTTATGCAGCCCTCGCCCTTTGTCTTTTCCTTGTGTTCTTTTTCTGTCAGAGCCCAGAGGACCTGGGGTGATGGAACGTGGGAACACTGATGAGGCCGTGGGAGGATCAAGGCTGCAGCACCTGAGAAATGGTTTGTCAAAAGCCTCTTTCAATTGCAGCCACATTAAAACGTCCCCCCTTGATGAAAAAACGGGGGTGTTGGGGAAACTGGGAGCTTAAGGGATGAGAGGGGTCAGACATTTCACAGGCCACACAAAACTGGGAGGATTGGTGGAGTGCCAGATGGTTGTGCTGCCCTTCAGAGAGACCTTGGCAGGCTGGAGAAACGGGCTAACAATGTCCTGTGCCTGGGGAGGAACAAACCCCAGAGCCAGGACAGGCTGGGTGCTGCTGGGCTGGAAAGCAGCTCTGTGGGGAAAGTCCTGGGTGCCCTGATGGACACTGAGCTGTCCATGAGGCAGCAGTGTGACCGAAGACAAGGCCACAGGTCTCCTGGACTGTCACCAGGTCACAGGAGGTGCTCCTGCCTCCCAGTTCACACTGGTGAGACACATCTGGAAGGCTGAGTCCAGCACTGGGCTTCCCAGGACAGGACAGACGTGGAGATGCTGGAGAGAGTCCACAGAGACAACAGAGGGACTGGAGCATCTCACTGATGGGGAGAGGCTGAGAGAGCTGGGACTGCTCAGCCTGGAGAAGAGGAGGCTTGGGGGAATCCTGGCAGTGTTTGCAAATACCTGATGGAGGAAGAAAAAAAGACACAACCAGACTCTTCTTGTGGTGCCCAGTGAAAGAACAATGAAACACACTGAAATACAGGAAATTCTACTTAAACATAACAACTTTCTTACTGTGAGCAAGGCTGAACACTCAAATAGGCTGTACAGAGAGGCTGAGATTCCTCCTTCCTTGCAGGTGTTCAAAGCTCAATGGGACACATTCCTGGGAAACCTGCTGTAGGTGACCCTGCTTTGTGCAGGGACCAGGCAATCTCCAGAGCTGCCTCCCAGCATCAGCCACTGGCTGATTCTGTGATTTTTTTCTATCTCTAAGGCAAATTACTTTCATTACTTTCTGCAGGATAAACTTTGTCCGCAAATGTTTCTGACGTTTTCTGAATTTCTACCAGAAACTGGTGTTCACTCTTTCCTTTCAGGAGCAATAACCATCTGTCCCAACTCCCTGAATGAAAGCTTTTAGCTCTTATCAGTAGGTATGGTGGGAAAGAAACAGCAAAGACTGAAAACAGCTTATTGTTTATTAATGTTTGACTGAGTTTATATCCTTTCTGAAAGTCTGCAGCCTTGTGTATGCTAACTATTCTCCTGGATATCCTTCCTATGGGTATAAATATCTCATTTTTTAAACCCTTTAATAAATTCTTGGCCTCAGTCAGAATTCCTGGGGGCAAGAAATCTCTAAAAATGTGTTATATTAATACAAAATATATTACTAACAAGAAAGTCTGAGTCCAGGTGTGATTGATTGTGCAAAGCCTTGCTTGGATTTTTCCAAAAATGTGACCTGAGGCCTAGGGCTGGAGGAGGGCTGTGATTTGATGGTTACCTGACCCTTGGCAGAAGAGTGAGATCCAGCAAGACTGACAGCAGCAGCCTCTCGTTCCAGCATCGCTGTTTTTCAGGTTTTATTTAAATTGGAAAGGGGAAAGGGCTTGGGAAGCTGCCAGTGTTAAAGCTTTAGTCACCGACAAGGTAAAATGCGCTCGAAAATAAAGACAGCTCTCCTTTTGCAGCCACAACTGCTTCAAAGCTGGAGCTAAACCTCTCCTCAGAGCAGGTACAGGGAGTGTGGATTGCACTGAGCCCTGGCCCTGTGAGGTTGGGAAGAGATTTGGTGCCTAACACCAGCCCCAGCCCTGCTGCAGGAACAGGACGGTGAAGGGATTGACTGCTTTGCATTGTTTAATTGCCCTCAGCACTGCAATCTGCAGCACTTTGCTAAATTATGGCTGATGTTCAGCTTTATTTCTTTGTGAGAAACAGCAGCCAGTAATGAAGCGGAGCATTTAGTCAATGGTGATAAATAATTTCTTTCTTAATCAGAAAACCAGTGGGGAAAAAAAAAACCCCATAGCTGGGCAATCAGGCTCTTCTTCTTTTCTCTCAGATAACATCACCAACAAAAATACCAGGAGCTTTAAGGAGTCTATGTCCACGCAGGAGTTTATTGGTGCAACAGAGCAGGTTTTTCTAGACTTGACTCTGCCATCTCATGTTTAAACCTCAAGCCTATTCTCTCCCAGGCATGCATCACAAAAGAGATCTTAGCTCTCTGCCCACATAACACTTTCTTCCCTCTTGCTTGAGCCTCCTGCTCTTGGCAAGAGCAGAGTCTCCTACAGAAACAGATGTTTCCCTCTTGCCTGTCAAGGACACTCCGCTCTTGGGCTGAGGCTTTCTGCTTGCTGGTACTTCCAAGCCCCACGGGTAAGCCAAGCTCCTCTCTGGAACTCCCTTCTCTCCCCCAGGAAACCCCTGCACCCCCTGGGCAGCCCTGGGAGAAGAGACTGAAGTTTCCCAGGGCTTTTTCTGTATGTCTGCTCTCAAGTATAACAGGGATATCCTGGGATGTGTTAATTCCCCTGTATCAGGGACTGATTTGGCTCCCTGTAAATGCTTTGGCTCTTTGCACTGTCATGAGAATTTCCTCCATCAAAGGGACACCCTGGCAGGGCCAAGGGAAGGTTATCAAGAAAACAATACAGACTGACTTCAGAAGCTTGTTCATGACCCCACCAGCAGCTTTCTTTGTGACTTGGGACCCTCAAGGTCCAATTTTGTTCAGAAAACCTTAAATTTTATGTACAAATTAAAACAGGTGACTGAGATACCCTGTAAGCTCCTGCTGGCTGCACCACAGCAATTTTTAGGTTCTATTAAGAATAAACCAAATGTCTGGGGATGTTGCTGGCTCTGCCTGGATCCTGGGTGTTTACTCATTAGTTCTTTGTGTGCTCTTCCCTGCAAGGCACTGCTATCAGTGTTTGGAAAGAGGGGATGCGCCAGTTTCTGCACTCGCTGCCTCTGTTCTGTGCCTCATTAGCTGTAGCTCTTGGCATGCTGATAAAAGCTTATCTCCCAGATAAGCTGAACACACTGCGTGGTTGTCTTGACTTGTGCAGTAACACTTGGCCTCTCTCTCTATGGGAAATAGTGGAGTGGAGAGGGTACATGATTAAATTACCTCCTCGGAGGTATTGCCTGTGTGCCACCACCACCAGCACTGTGTCTGAGAGGGGATTTGGGAACAAGCACCTGAGAGGTGTCCAGGTCTCCCCTCCCCTGCTGGGGAGCACATGTGCAGTGTCCTGGACTGGCAGCTGAGCAAGGGACAGCAGGAGACCTTGGTTAATGGACAGCTGTGCTGGGCTGGGAAAGCAAACACCAGCTGGGGAGGGTCAGGCTGCAATGGGCACAAAACAAAGGACACCTTTGTGACTTGGGGGAATTTGGTGCTCTCTGGGCCACCCAACCACTCTGCCTTTCTGCAACACTTTGCCACTACCTTTGGGCTCGTCCAATATCCAAGGAGGGGGAGCACCTGGGGTTTTGATGAGGTCCAGAGCACATCATGAGGGAAGCTGAGGCTCACCAAGGTTTGAAATTACACTCTTGGTATACGTGTGCCAGTAAAGCAGCACAAATCACTGCCTATGAGCCCACCACGTGCTCTCTCTGCTGCTCCTGCACTGGCTTCCCAGGGCAAACACAGAACATGTGAGACCTTTTCTGCAAGCCTCTCCCAGCATTATCCCAGCAGAAGATGCTGCACAACCATCTGCAGCACTGACAGGAGCCAGGCTTGATCCATGGGAGCACTGTATGTTTTCAGCAAGGATCAGAAAACCAGATTACCAGGGAGTAAAATAAAAGAGCTCACCATTAATACCCTCATCTTTCCACTCCTCCTCAGGATATGTATCTGGACCCTGTAAAGTTGTAGCTTTTATTTTATCCAGCCCTCTAGAGGATGAAATATCCAAGATCCCCACTCCAATGAGATAAATGTGGCTAATTCACAGACAGAGCCACTGCAAAGAGACCAACCCTCTCTCAGGCCTCCTTGCAATCCGTGTTTGGTGATCTCTGCAGATGGCTGCAGTGGCTCATCTCCTCTCTAGCAGAAGCATTTTATGTTCTCCATAGGGGGAAAAAGAGGAGAATAACTGCATAAATTACCACTGGAAGCAATCTCTTCCCTGACAGTCCTCCCTGTCTGCTCAGCTCCTAAAGGACCAGTATATACTGACTCTAATCAGGCTTGTCTGCTCATGTCGGGAATTTCAACAAGAGGAAGGAGAGGAGATACTCTGCCTTCCAACCAGCAGAGAGCCTCCTGCAGCAGGGATTGCTCCCAGGGGGCTCAGGCCCTTTTCCCTCATTGATCAGAGCATAAAGTCACTCCCAGGCATTACCCACTTACCTTGGCCTTTGCTTTCAGCAGTAACAAGACCCCAACTCCCTCCCACTGAGTGTCCAGCTTGTGTTTTAACAAGACTGATTTTCAGCTGGGAGATGCCTGGTGCTGCCTGGACATTGTCCATTGCCCAGGCTGGGCTGAGTGTGACCATCTTCATGTAACTCCAGCCAGTGTAACTACAGAAAAGTGGCAAAGCTTCACTCTCTATTCTCAGTGCAGGGAAGCAGGATCATGGGAGTGCTCTTTATAGGTTTCCTGTCCTAATCCAGGGAGAAATCGCTCTCATTGTTCACTGGAGCTGGGGAATTGCAGGGGTTTGTACTTTCCTTTAAAGAGCTTGCAAGCCCCGCAGAGGCAGTGCCTGTGTTCTGTGTTTTAGCACCTGCAAAAACCACTCAGATCAGCAACTTGCCAGAGCTACAGAATACATAAACCTGGTATTTTTGCATCTGTTTAGTATGGGCTGTTAGTGGGAACCAGCTGAGTAGGTTCATGTCATTTTTGCAGGAGAAAGCAGATGACACAAAATCCCTCTCCTTGTATTTTTAAAAGGAGGCCAAGAGAAACCACTTCTCTCCTGCATAAAACATTCAACAGTGCCCAGCTCATTATTTGGCACGTTTTTTGTATAAATCTCTAGAAGCAATGACTGCACCTGGGAAAAAAACTGCAGCCTACCAGCATGAGACACAAATTTGGATTGTTCTCTGCCACATTGGGACCAAGCAGCCCCTACAGACTAAGTGTGCATTTAGAATGGCTTTCCTTGCTATCACCTGGTACTTCCCAGCCCTCTCACAAGCCTTGAAGATCTGGGAGATGTCTGGGGAGATGGGATGAAGCAGGAAAGAAGAAAACACCAATATTGAGTTGTTAAATGTTGTCTGAATGGCTGGATCACGGCTTGAAAATGAAACGCCACTCACAACCTCACTTGGAGTGAGAATATGATATTAAATTATGAGAATACTGTATTAAATCGTCTCCTTTTTCTACTTGGGCACCACCTGCTGGCATGTAATTAAATTAGCACCATCAGCCAGATATTAAACTCCGCAGTCCCTGAGAGTATGCCAGGTTTTTTCCAGATTATTAAGCAAGGCAGAGGGGAGAATTTTTAAATCACCTTGTGCACGCCCTGTACCAGCACTTAGTTACTGTAAATGTAGCTCCTTGTGTCTCCCTCCTCCTCAAGTTTGTGGTGGAGAGTTCTTATGGTGAATGTCTGTGGGAACTACTTTCTCTTGGCAGCATGGAAAGCCAGGCCTATGCATGGCACAGGCAAAGCCACAGAGCTCAGCTCAGCTCTCAGAGCTTCTCATCCCATCTGCAGAGCACTCCTGGATCTGCCAAAACACAGACAGGACCAACATGGGACTGGAAGGACAATTATAGAATGATTTGGGCTGGAAAGGACTTTAAAGCCCATCTCATTCCATCCCCTTGCCATGGGCAGGGACACTTTCCACTGTCCCAGGCTGCTCCAAGCCCTGTGCAGCCTGGCCTTGGACATCCCAGGGATGGGGCAGCCACAGCTTCTCTGGGCACCCTGTGCCAGGGGCCTCACATTCCTGGGAGCCAAGGTTGCATAACTCGCTATAACCCCAAAATATGAAATCATGGGACTGGGAAATACCAGCAGAGCTTCCTCAGGCATCCCAGAGAGAGCCACAGGATGAGAACGGCCCAGGGAGCAGATCCCAGCAGGGGAGATCTGCAATAGTGATACTAGCAGAGAGTAGTCATTCCTACGAGCTGCAAATAGGTTTTTGGGAGCTTTGAGTTCGTGTCTGACACAGATTCATCTTTCTTTGCAATATTTAATAATTGCAAAGAATAATCCCCATGCTCAGTGTAAGCTGGCCTGGCAGCATGGAGCAGTCTTTAGCAAAGCTTGGCATCAGCTGCTCCTCTGCCCTTGGCAAAACATCCCCTGCAGCCAGGGCTGGTTTTGCACAGGCACAGCAGCTTCCTTCCAGCTTCTTCCAGCTGCAAAATGGGGAGTGTGCAGGCAGGACAAAGCAGAACACAGTTAGAGAGTGAAGACAGGGATGTATTCTCAGCATGGGGATCAGGAAATCTTCCTCTTCAGGAATTCATGCTTGCTGCAGTCCTTTGCATGAAGGAACAGATAAGTTTTCTGGCTGGTGACTCTTCCAAGAAATGCAAAAAAGGGAAAGGGCAGCTAACAGAGCCAAATTCTTTTCCCTAGGTACCCAAAGTCATGTTGTGGTGCATATACTGGAGGTGGGGTAGGAGATGACACGTGGTGCCCAGTGCTCATGCTAAGATGTTTCCTACTCAGCTTTTGGCTAGGAGCTTCACAGCTGGTTCCCAACATGCTGTTCTGTTTCTCCACACTGAGGGGAAAAAGGATAACCAGGACTTGGATCCGGAAGGCTGAGGGGAAATGAGAAGTGACATCCAAATTCCTCATTGCTTGCAAGATGTGTGTACACCACAGGAGGAAACAAGCCAAGAAGAAATCAAATTAAAAATTGTGCTTGTGAGAAATTATGCTGAGAGTGAAAAAGCTCCAAACGATCACTTTTGCTGCAATCTGCTGTTGAAGGCTTGTGGTCTCACAGGACCCCTGGAGCTGTGGGAGAGCAGTGTCAGGTGGCTCTGCAAAGGGGGAGGGATTGCCCTGTGAGACATATGGGAGCATTTATACATTATCTGCCTTTGGCTGGCTGCAGAAATGTGTGATTTTTATAAACACAGAGGGCTTTTGGGAACCTCAGCATTGCTGCAGGGCAGATATTTGTCCATTTTCTTGGCTATGAGCTCAGGGAGGCAAGAACTGCTCACTGAAGCCAACGAGTGTGTGAAGATCCCCTGGACCTAAGGGACAGATTCCCAATGGGATAAGGCAATCTCAAAACTTATCCCAGTGTAAAATCCAGTTTGCCTGAGCAGCCAACTCCCATTTCCTCTGCATGGGATGCACATACAGAACACAAAAATAATAATGCTGAAAGAAGGCTGCATGGCCAAGCACAACCCTGCTGTGTGTCAGCCCCATCTGGGAGGCCCTGGATGAAATGCAGCCCTTACCCCATGGAGGAGAAGCCCCTGGGACAACAAGAGTGGGTGGAAAAGCAGCTTTTGGGACATGAGTTGCTGGTGTTGCCTGGGGTAGCCATGGAGTGAAAGGCAATCCTGGACCTGACCTGAACTTTTCAACCCTGGGCAGCTTACTAAGGACACCGAGTTCTCAGCAGGGCTTACAGTGCTTTATTCATTAGCTCATTTACTCATTAACTCATTGATAAAGAGCTTGGACAAAAGCCCTGCTTTCAGATAGCATCATGGTGCCTATAAGCCTCTGTAGAGGAGAGAGGCCCTTGGCAGTCAGGTCTCCCAAAGACAGAACTGTCACTTGGGGGCTGCCCAGGGATGTCACCTGCTCCCCAGGAAAAGCTCCTGCTCCTACCAGGGCCTGGGAGATGAAGTCTAGTGAGAAATTATGACAAAGGAGGGTAACCAGGAGACAGCAGAGTCACTTGTGTTTCCCTCTGTTGGCACAGGGATCATTACAGGGCCACAAATCTGGGTGAGGAAATGTGCAGGTGAACATCATTCCCAGTTTAAAGATGGCAAATGGAGGCAGAGTGATGGCCTCTACCAGCACTTCACAGCTCCTGTGTGTTACCCTTTCCAGCAGCATCTTTCTCAGGAGCCTTCTGAGAGGCAGAGAACATGGTCCAAAGCATCTAGATAAGAAATGAGGATGCCCAGCTTTAACTGAATTTCTGTTATTAAAGAATAAAATTCACTCAGAAGGTAACGTTGCAAAAAGATATAATTTCCTGGAGAATTCTCTGGGAGAAATAGAAGCTTAAGGCAATCAAAGTAGAAATGCTACCTCCCCTATCAGGCAAGGGAACAGAAATCCAGGCATTTATAAACAACTTCTGGGAAGGACCCTGCAACATGTAGGATGTGTGGAGCTGCAGGTGGGATTCATGCAGAAGGAACAGAGGAATGACCTGAAGATGATGATAGGATTTCCTGATGGTCATGCATCTCTGCTTTCACTTGGCAGTCCTGTCCCTGCTTTGTGACATTCAAAGCTGTTTCAGGTCTTCATATGGGTAGGAGAAGTCCTCAAAATGCTCAGAGAAGGGAATTTTTCAATTAAAATGCTGAAAGATCTCCTAGACTCTTTCAGCACAAAGAAATGCATCTCTCCATGTCCTCCCTGCAATAACAACACTCCTCGACCTCTTAGACTCAACCAGCCTCCCAAAACTCTGCTGCTCCAGAAATTATATTCAGGATGAAAACTGCACTCCCACTTGGAAGAACTTGACCTTCCCCAGGTCACTGTTATTTCCTGTGGGCTGAAGGAGATGGTTAAAGAAGTGCAGGTGGAAGCACTGAGATGCTGTACCTCGAGCTGCAATTCCTCTGCTGCATTTCCCCAAGGGGGAGTGATGCAGCTCCTGGTGGCACTGGGCAGTGGCACTTGGAGGGGACACACCCTCTGCCTTGCCTGCCTTGCTTTGTCCATAATGACTACACAGGCAGGAGGTGGTTATGCCTCCAAAACAGTACATGAGAGAAAAAATAACCAGCCAGCAGTGGAAGGGGTCTTAATATGGTTTGTGAGCACTTTCCGATATAGGCTCAGTCTGAAAACCTCGCCTCATACAAATTTCAGTGAGGGTTTTACTCCAGTGAAAATACAGTGAAAGCCTCTCTTTTATATGTTTTTTAAAGTCTGTGCAATCAAAAAGCTCTTTGAAGCTCCAGGAACTGTAGACATTTTCTAAAAACATCTGCTTCTCCTTTCCTGCTGTATTTTTCCTCGATGTGAAATGAAACCAATCAAGCCCTTGTTATGGAGGGGAGGCAGGATGGCCCTGCCACAGCCAGGATTATGGACTGGGACTGCCTCTGCAGGGAGGGGTGGTGGCACCTAAAGCAGCAGTGCTGGGTTTCCTAAAGCCAGGCTCTGCTTCCCCTGCTGTGATCTCTGGGATTTGACCCAGACCAAGTGGCTGCAGTAGCTCCTCCAGTTACTTGTCCCCAGCCATGGAGCTCAGCTCCCCATCCTCTGCTGAATGTCTGGGTGGGGAATTCTCTCTGCATGGCTGATGCTGGAGGACACACTTGCCTGCTGCTTCCCAAAGCTCAGTCTCTGGGAGCTTTTCCTTTGGTGCAGCCCCATCTGTGATGGAAAGGAGAGCTTGATGGATGGCAATGTGGCCTTGGAGAGCCCAAGCAGCTCCCCACACCATCCCCATGCCCCAGTGAGGGAAGAAATGCTGGCTAGCCCACAGCCATCACACAGATCACTTTGAGTTTACTGTGCTCAAGCAAGCTGGAAAGAACAGCTGTGGATTTCTCATTTAAAAGCATTTTAATGGGAGGAAGCTCATTTTGGAGTGCAAAAGCAGAAGCTCAAGGAAATATTACAAACTGTGAGCATTACTTTCTGCTTCCTTCACAGCAGGTCTGAGCCATCTCATCTGGTGCATTATGAAAAAAATTATTTGAGATTTTCTAAAACAAAATAAACAACTCAGGAATGATAGTGCAGCTACCTTGCTGCTTCTCCCAGGAGGTAATTGCTTAATAGGAGCATCTCACTGCGTCAAAGAAAAACAGAATAACCAGGCCCTTTAGGTCTTCTCCCCAGCTGTTACCTACAAGTACCCACAGCTGCTGCCAGGAATTTCTAGCACCCTGGCTCCTGATATGCCACAGTACAAGAACATCATTGCCACAAGCAACCTCATCATGTAAGAAAATAGTATTTATTAAGCAGGAGTAGATTCCACAGTGACAGCCAGAGGAGCAGGTTCTGTGTTGCAGGAGAATCAGAGCTGATCCAGCCTCAGTGGCAGGGCTGGCACCCACCTGGAGAGGATGGGTTCCTTTTGTGCAGGTGCCTTTCTGCTGAAAGCCCAGCAAGCACAGCCAGTAGGGATCAAACGTGAAAGAGGAGAGGGCTCAGCTTCCTGAGGTGCTGTTTTTCCACCTGAACCCCTGGGCTGAGCAGCAGGTGAAGTGGGAAGGTGAAGGAATAAGCATCCAGACCAAAAGCACACCTTCAAGAGGAAGCACATTTAAGCAGAGGATAAATTGGAACATTCTGTGTAATTCTGGAAAACCTGCTCAGAGGCAATGCTAGGGCACTGAGGGGGTCTCTCACTGTGGCCCAGGGCAAAGCTGGTGTTTCACAGCATCACTGAGCCTTTCCCCAGCACGCCACACCTTGCACCATGTGTGACTCCTGAGCAGAGGGCTATTGGAAGGGCAGGGACTGCCACAGTGTCACTGCTTCACTTCCTCAGCCTTTTTGTCTTCCTGATGTCCAGCCCCAGCTTTCAGTGATTCTGATTTTTGCAATGGCATCCTGGTTTCTGCTCTCCTCCAGCTTGTCTCAAGACAACTTCAAATAGCTCTTAAAGGGGTTTCTAACTGCTGCAGCTTCTGGCTGCAGATTCTCTGTTTCTCCAAGGGACTCACTCCCATCCTGCTGTGTCAGACACGGTGGGCACTAAAAGCAGAACAGAGCTCTTAGTCCATCCCAGGGTGTGCTCTGCTCCTGGGCTCTGCACTGAGGTTTTCCCCACACTGGAGGAGGGAGCTGGAGACTCCTTACTCTGGATGTCAGGTGACTGAGAGGCAGCATGGATGTGCAGCACCTGCAGCATAAAAAACTATTTGGGAAAATGAAATGGCAGGAGGTGGGAAGCTCAGAGTAAAATTGTGTGCTCAGCTTGAGGCTGAAAATCAGTGTGTTCTCTATTAACTCACCTAATTTCCTCCCTCCCCAATACCCTCACAGGTCCATCAAAGCACTGCAGCCGAGCAGATTTCTGTATGGAGAGGTGAGGAGTGATGGCTTGGCATTCAAAACAGGGTACAGTTGATGCAGCAAGCAAGAAGTTTGGGAGAAAGAGGCTTAGAAGTAAAACAGGAAGATTTTAGGATAAAGATTTAACCTCCTCAAACCACACACACCCAGAAACACAAGGGGAATAATTTTTAACATTAAAAAACTAGAATGATGTCAAAGCACATTGCAGTGCAGCATGAGCTGCATCTAGTGGCCAAGGGGAGTAGTACCTGGCTTGGGAGGAGCATCCAGCCTGGCAGGAACAGTAACAGCCAGACCCAGGAGTGCAACTGATGCTTCTCTCCTTGCTGCTCACAGTGGCACCCAACAGCAAACATCCAGCCTGAGGAAAAGCAGCTGAATCCTATCTCAGCATTTTAAACTAGACCAGTTCTGGAGGAGCCACACGTGCCTCCTGACCCAGCTTTGCAGCAGCCCCCAAAGCCTGGAGGGAACCCCTGTGGGATCAGCTGCAATGAAACCAGGCTGGTGCTGCTGAACCTCTTTAAGCAGGGCAGTGTTGATGCCTTAGAGTGGCTACCTAGAACAGAGGCTGGACAAAGTCAAGAGAATATTGTGAGTATTTACTGAAGGCCTTCAATAGATACACCCTGGGCAGTTAAAAGCCTTTGAGGGGCTATGTTCAAGATTGACGAGGGTCATGAGTTTTTTAGACAGATCTAAGTTTGGTCTATTTGTGTAACAGGGGTTAATTCTCCAATTACAGCTTCAGGTAATGAAGCCATATTCCGCCAGTTTGCTCCTCCCCAACTCACTTTTGTTTATTTTTTCTGGGCTTGAAGCTGTAGGGTGTCTTTGGATCACAGGCCAGAGGGATTGTTTTGTCTGAGCAAAATGTGAAGACAGTTAACTACACTTTATATGCAGTTTAGAGCTGTGCACTAATGCAGTATATGATTTGAAAAATATAAAAGCTAAAATTTTAAGGCACCAGTGTGGGCAGGAAATTTGAGCAGCAAGGCAGGAAATGCAGAGCAGGCAGTTTCATGCTTTAGAGAAGACACCAAGAGCTGCCAGCACAGGCTAAGCCTGTCCCTGCAGCTTCGTATTCTGCTCAGGGCTCTGTAATCCCTGGCTGCACGTTATTAGGATCCTCTGCATTTCCTCCCCTGAATTTTGACAGTATACTGATAACTCAATTTGAAGCCAAGGTGTTTCCTTGACACAGGACTTTTTCTAAACGGAAGGCAGAGTACATCAACCCACGGCACGATTCATTACCCTCAACTCAGAATGTATAACATGTCAGGGATAAAGCCGTGAAGTTTTGATTTATACAGGCTAATCAAGCAGAAAGCTATTAACCGAGGGGCAATGGATTATTAAATAAAATGACAGGAGAAACACTGTCAAAACACCTAGTTCTGACTCCTGGAACATATTATTGCTCTTCTTATCTGTCCAAAGTCTTTTCTATGAAAGTTAAAGCAATCTCTCTGGCTCAGATACAATTTTAAACACATTGAAGACTGGATCCAGCATCTATTTAAGCATTTAGAGCATGGCAAGTAATTTGAAACTCTGGATAATATTGCTGAAGGGCTTTCTCAGAGTACTCCATGAGTTGAAAGATCAAGACCTGGACACCACCTGCTGCAAAACTTTCAGCAAATTGTCCTTGACTGACAACAGGGTCAGTTTTGGAGGGATGTGGCACAGCACATGACAAAGTGCAAGAACAATATCTATTGTCTTAAATATAATACTCCTACCCGAGCAAGCTGCTAACCAAGCAGAGATTACATGTGATATGACTCCCTACAGCCAGCCCACCTTCACTTAAGTGATTCCAGTCAGGTAATGCCCTATAGCATTTCTCAAATAAGACTAATTTGACCATGAAGCAAAATAACCTCCCACCATCCTGCTCTATTCTGCCTGTTTTCTCACTGGGCTCTCCCCAGCCTTCCCTTCCCATCCACCTGGGTCAGACTGTTCTTCTAGCTCTAACTCATTGCCTGGTAACCAGCTGGCTTTGGAGGCTCTTTCTTCTCTCCTATCCAAGTCCCCACTGAAAAAGGAGAAAGGCACAACCCTTCCTCTGCAAAGCCCTCCCATCTGCCTTTCTAAGGGATTGACCACGTCAGTGAGTGACTGATTCCAGGATGACTGGCAGCAGCTAAGGAAGGGAGGAATCACTGATCCATCAAAGGAAAGCTGAGCACAGTTACCCAAGGAGGGTTTAGACCCAGAGCTACAGCAAGTTCTGCTCCAGACCAAAAGGTTTCTCAGTTGAGGGCTGCTGCTGTGTGGTGCTCTTGGAGCACAGCAATAGGATGGGCTGGAAAGAAATAGTTGAATTTTCACTTTTCTCTCAAAGATCAAGGTACAGCAAAGCTCTGTTTCTTGCAGTGATTAGCCTTCAGGAGGAAGGAGCTGGTGCATTGATTTTTCTTCTTGCACAGCAAGTTGATCTTAAGTCTTTCCTGAGTATTTTCCTTTGTGGAAAAGGTTCAAATGTTCTGATCCGCTGCTACCAACCAAGCCCACATTTTAAGCTCTGGCTTGTGTTTTGTTGTTCATATAAGACAAATTTGTTTCCTAATTTTCATGGATACCTAAACACAAACACAAATACTGATCCTAGTGACTTTGGAGTTACTCTGAACGCTGGGTATCCCAGACTTTCTGCTGGGTGTTCAAGACTCTGAAAAAACCCCTCTAGCACACTTTCCTCTGGCCAGGGAAGCAGTTTCCCCTTAGTACAGTGAATGCATTCTTGCCCCTTGTTTCACAGAGGGGTTCTGCTGCCACAGGTGGATTAGTGCTCTATCTCTCCCCTTTGTATCAATTTTCTTAATCGTTCGGCCTGAGGTCTCCTGTTGGTTTTAAGCTCTGAAATAATCTCCTGACATGCCTAACCTGAGTAGCTGTGTGGCTTCTGGGGACCTTGGGAACCACAGAAGTGAGGGGTTTGTTTGTGTCTGTGTAATAAGGGCACTAACAGGTGGAAGGAGAGAGAAAAGACATGATGAAGTCTACTGATATCACTCCCATGATGGTGGAAACAGTCTGTGAATGGTCACTCAGCTTCCTCTGGTTGGTGGGTATCTGAGGCAAGGGAGAATGTTTTTCTTAAATCAATAAAACAACTTTCCTTTGGAAGGGATTCCTTGGCTGCTGCCACTCTGTTCACATTGAGAGAGAAAAGAGCTATGGGGTTTAGATGTCAACAGTGTCATTTTAATGTTAGAGGGAAGGACTTGCCTCCATGTCAGTCCTGATCACATTTCTGGCAAGACCAGAGAGAGAAGGGTCATTGATTGTGTCCCTCTTTGCTGGGGAAAGTCTCTTCAGTGCTGGCTGACAGGAGAGTTTTGCACCTCTCTGACACTGCAGTCTTGGCTGGCACTTGGCACCCTCAGGGAAGACTGCAGATCTGCCCAAATTTCCTGCCTGGATGTTTGTCTCTGGCTCCAGCTCAGGGGATTTCTACTGGGAACAGTCTCCATCCTGTCCCTTGCCACAGAGGGCTCTGCAAGCCAGTAACCACCCCTGTGCTCTACCCCTATATCTGACAGCAGGAGCTGTTTAGCTTTCATCCTGGAGTATCAAAATTCAGCCTGGCCCAAATAGCTGAGTAGTTTTAATTTTCAAATGGCTTTATCCATCTGAGAAGGACGATTAGATGTGCTGAGGATTACTGCTGGGATGTCTGGGCTGCAGGAGAAGTTGGAGATTTCTTCACAGTCCACTGGAGAGCATGTTTTAAGCAGGCAGAAAATGAAAGGCTAGTGCCCCAAAAAGGGTTCAAGAGCACTGATACCTTCAGCCTGGGTATGTCAAGACAACATTGTGAAATTGTGTCAATAATTTGAAGAAATAAGGTGCCCTTATGGCTGCAATATGAAAAGCCATGTAATGGCTCTTCTTTGCAATCTGCAGGTTAAAGGCTTTCTCTGAACTGCAGTGTTTCAGTGGAAGATGTGTATAATGAGCCTGGCGTGGTGCAGTCTGTCACAGCTCATTCAGTGCCTGCAATAAAGCAGAGCTGCCTCAGCAGTCCCCAATGCAGTATTTTTTCTGTTGAAAATACTATTACAGCACATTGAAACTGTAAGTGTGGGAATGAGAGAATTTTAAAGTGTATTTAGGCACAGGAGTTTTCAAGGGTCAAAGGGGAAACTTCTCATTGTGGGTTATTTTTTGTTTTGAAATTGTTTTGGAGAGTATAATAAAAGTCAAAAGCTGGAAAAGGCTTTTCTTAAAAAAAAAAAAAAAGCATTCACTGTTTCATGGCTTCCACTGCATTTTCCAGTCTCCCTGCAGCAATCGGGCCAGAACACAAAGTCCTCTTCCCCTTCAGGCAGTTTTGTAGGGTTTACACTTCACTTTGGACTTGCTTTTCCGGAGTGGGCACAGCAGGCAAAAACTGTGGCTTAATTAGGCTTAATTAGGCTGATATTGCTGAAGTCACCACCCCTGGCTGAGGGAGACAGGGCAGACAACTGGGGGGCTGGGGCTCCAAGGAAATTTTTGATTTGAGAAACATATTTTGGAGTAAAGCTACCTCTTCTGGCACCCTGTAGAGGTTCAAAATATGTGCAGGAAATGTGAAGTGTCCTCCAGTGTGGCTGGTCCAGCAGAGCTCTCACGAGCCTCTCCAAGGAGAGCTAAGATGCTCCTAAGGCAGGAAGAGATGCCCTGTGTGGCACTGGGGCTCCATGCTTCATCCTTTTGTTGAATATTCCAGGTGTGCTACAAGAGTATTAATGTGTTTTTCAATCTTACGGGACCTTTGGGAGAAAATTATGGAAACCAAACTTATCACTTGGGCTTCTTGTGAGAGCTATTACTAAATCAGCTCATGGTTTGTTTTTTTTTTTTGTTTTTTTTTCTGCCCAAGACTGTGTGCCCAGTCTTTTCTATTCTAATTCAGGAGGAAAAGGAAGCCGACACTGTGTGGCCTTCAGTCTCTTCTGTTGGTACTTGTGTCTCTGGAGAGGATTTATGATAATGTAATTATAGAAGTGAACAAACAAGTGCATTGTGTGCTTTCCCTCCCAGAGAAGCTGCAGTCTGTGATGGGGACACTAGATGGTAGTGTCAGTCCAGAAACACTGCAGTGATGTCTAGCCATGCAGTGACACTAAATCGGGGCTGTTTCTGAGGGTTTTGCTCCTTGCAACACAAAATTTGAGGTGAATAAGCTGTGATGTGGTAATGCTATCCAGACCCAAAATGTTTGCAGTTATGTTTGAAAGCTGTAAACAATTTCCAACTGTTTTCCAGAAAAGGAGGTCTTGAGTCTGATAATTTTGCAGTTAACCATTACTGCTCTACCTGAAAACCAGTGAAATATCTATTTCTGGTGGTGTGAGCACAAATTCTGATATTAAAAAAACCCAAACAACCCAGCCCCTCAATATCTCAACCACTGACACCAGGGATGTTAAGGAAGATTCACAGCCACGCTCCTGCTTGCTTTGTTCAATCATATTTTAGTGTGAAGTTAATAAAAAATGTGTGTGAGATGTGGAAATCACAATTTTTAATTATTAGATAGTGTAGATTGACTGAGAAATTAATCCAATTCTGACTAGGAATAGAATGCAAGGATAAATCAGGCATATGTTACTCCTAATGTAACCATTTCAGTTTCAACAAATTGCAAACTAGTATTGATTTCTATACATAAACTATGAACAAAAAAGAATTACAAAACTTCTCAGCAGCCTGAAAAGTCAATATCAACCAAACTAGAATGGTATTCAGGAGAGGGATGCTCTGCTGATGAAAATAAATAGCAATAAAATAGCTTCTCACTTGTAATTTTTATCTAATATCATATCAGGTCTGTAATCCTTTGCAAGTGTCATCCAATGCATCACTGGTGACTGCAGAAATGTGCAGAATTAATAAAGAAGGTGCCTGGATGTGGAATAGCTCCAGCCTTCCTGAAAGGTTTCGGTTTGATGGATGATATTCCACTGATGAAAGCATAAAATCTATTAATTCACAAAGTGAGTCTTATTCTTGGCTTCCAGCAAAAGAAAACCCTTTGCTCGAGGCCCCAGTTTCATACCATGAATTTATCTTTATCCCAAATGCACCTTCAGCTGTGAAACTGTGTGCTTGTGTCACAGCACTTCTGACAGGAATGGCTAAGGAGCTGCAAACATGTGGATTTGAATAAAATCAGGTTTAATACTTTGCTTTAAACAACCTTTAAACACCTGAAGGAGAGGAAGGGAGTAGTGGGTGTGAATTGCCTGGCTGCACATAAAGGAACTCCAGCAAGAATGGGAGTATGGATAGGGATGGCTGGCGTGCTGTGAAATAAATGGGCATGGCAAAAAGCCAAAATATAACAAATATTCCCCAGGATTAGTTTTTCTGAAGATCCTTTCTGTTCTGTTGTTTCTGTTCTGTTGTCCTGCTCCTCAAGTGCTGCTGTCCCAGCATAAGCATTCACAATTTTTAAGGAAAGTGGAAGGAGAAAGGCTTTCTCACTAATGTGGGCCAATCATCATTTTGCACTGAACGATTTTCCTTTCCTATGTGTTGGTTTCTCCTCTGGTTTAGAGCAGGGGATGGAGGGGGTGGATGGGAGAGCCATGGGAATAGACACCAGCAGAGCACAGCACGTGTAATCCACCCATAAAAACACAAATATCCACTATCACCCCAGTGCCTCCCATCCCTGTGGAGCAGGTGTTGGGTCTCTGAATGCATCTGCTCAACTCTTCTGATGTTTATACTGAAACTGGGCATTCTGATCCTGTGTCTCTCTCAGGTTCAGCAGAAAGTGAGACCCAGCAGGATGTTCCTTGCCTTCCTGGAGAACTCTTCAAAATGCTGGACTCTCTTTTCTCAAATGAATTTTGAGCAATCTGTGGCTCCTTCAATAACCTACTCTACTGACCTGAGAAATCCCAACTAGGCAAGTCTACTGTAATTTTTAGGCTCAAAAAGAAACAAGTTTGTTGTGCTGGTTCTTCATGGATGTAGGCTCTTGCTAAGGATGGGAAGTTGTTGCTGTCAGTCACATGAGGGTACTTCAAGATGAACACAGACTTCATCAGCCTGGAGCTCAAATTTTTATCTGCTTGTGCCCAAAGCAGCTCTATCCTTTCCATGAGAAATATTACTGTTTGACTGGTATCACTGTTTGAAAATAAATTAAACTGAGAAGCAGGTGCTGTATATGACCAGACAAAGAAAAAGTTCAGGGAGACTTTCTGTATCTTCAGATCAAGATGAGCTTCGATAAACTTGGGTTATTAAAAACACAAGCAACATTTATCTTCCTCTTTTGACTTGCAAATTAACCTTACCTCACATAACCAAATCTGATGGGAGTTGTTTTTCAGCTTTAGAGTTCATCACAGATATAAAAGACTAAACCCAGAATCTTAATAGCATATTTTGGACTGCTCCTGCTGCAAAAGTTTCCAGAGCAAAAGCCTACTTTAGTGGAAGGGGGTTGTAAACTAAAAGAACAGTTAGAATTGGATGTTGCTCATTCAAATGCAGTAAGGATTTTGATTTGGATCCTTTCTCCTTCCCTTTGAAATGCTATTTACCTACATCAGAGTTTAATAAGGTTAATGTGTTAGATGTTCCCCCAGTGTAAATTCTATCAGTGGGAAGAATACTGCCTGAATAAAGTCCTCCAGCTCTATTCATTTGCTTTCAATGTGTCAAATTAATTTTGCCACATGGGTAATAAAAGCTGTGCTTCTGTGTATTTCTGTAAACATTGTACGATTTAGAAAGTGTTTATGATTTCTTTCAACAATGAAACTTAAACTGTGCACAGTCCAATACTGGTGAGTAATTTCAGGAGTGACTGAGGCATGTAATTGAGTTTGTCAGTGTAATTGTATTTTGGAATAGATAGTGGTGTGGTTTTTTCAGTCGTTAGTGAGTCTCGTATTTAGTGTGCTGATTAATTCTATTAGAGGAGTTAATTAGACTGAGAAGGTGGGGGTGAGGCTGGATACAAATCACTTTAAAGCACTGCATTTAACTCAGAGCTGATTATTCTGTGCACAGAGAAATGCTGCCTTTCCCTGTTTTGGGCTCACGTGTGTGATTAGAGCTCATCAGTGCAGCCCCTCGCCTGTGACAAGGACAGACAATGAGTATGGATGCAATTCTCTCTCCTTTCAAGTGTGAACTTCCAAATGAAAGCACTGCAGGGTACAGGGATGACCAGACATAAAAATAATAAGCTCCTGTGCATACTCTGGAATAATAAAATTACAATATCTGTATTGCTGGCAAAGCCTCCCCATATTGTTTCCTGTAAAGAAGAAAAGGTAAACAGGCATCACTTAAGGGCACTCTGCTTTTGCAGACTTCAGAAGAGCTTGGGCTCCAGTCTTGACATGGGAGATTCAGAAAGGTGGGATGAAGAATTCAAACAGCCTCCTCCAAAGCCAAAATATGCAAAATAAATATACACACAATAGATTTTTAAGCAGGAGTTAGTGTGTAATTTTTTATTTACCTGGAATATTTCCAATCAGACAAACACAAGACACGTTCTGAAGAGCATTAAAACAGGCCTTGAGGCATCAACTGGTGCACAAAAAGTCAAGGACCTTTATAAACCAGAGGTACATGTTGGAAGACAGTGCAATTTTCTGGAAAACAGTCTCAGTCTGAACAGGCGTGAAGGAAGGATACTGTCAAATGAAATGGTGGTCAGGACTAAAAAATCCAACAGTTGGCACAATTGCAAGGAGTTGGGATGCTGTGTCAGGGAAATGCTCTCAGGCTGCTGCTCAAGCCATTACAGCCCTGTCAGTAAAAACACCTCTTATCTCCCAACTCCTTGCATGAGATAAAGCAGCCGTGGTCAGGGCATGTTTTAGTAAGATGCAGAGTGGTAACATCTGGCAAATTCACATGTCATGTGCTGCTCCTTGCCATGCACGCAGAGCCCCTGTTCCCAGGATTTTTGTTTCCCTTAGATAATGGCTTTTCTGCAGCAGAATCTGCCTGATAGGTTATCAGCTGGGAATGGCAATGCAGCTCACAATGGCACCATAGGAAGAAACCTTCAGCATTGGGAAACTTCCCATCGGAAGCCAGTCCTGATAATCCTGCTGAGAGGAGAAGAACTGGCAAGTTTCTCCCTGCAAAACAGAAGGAAAAGGAAAAGGGCCCTGGAAAGCCACAGGAAGATGAATAAAAACTTCTTGTCACCAATCTCCTTCCGCTGGTCCTGGGAAGGACCTCTCAGCTGCCTCTCACCCAAGGGTTGTGCTCCACAATGTCAAAGAAAACAAGCAAAGGGGCCAGGGCTCTTCCCCTGAGACCTCAGCTTGCTGGAGGCACTGTGAGCCTTCTGGAAAGAGAGGAGCTGCCAGAGACACTCACCTGCATCAATAAAGCTGTTTAGTTTGGGTTTGCTGGTGGTGCAGGGACAGCCTGGCAGATGCAGCTGGGTGTGGACAAAGACCCATTCCCTGAACTTCTGGAGCTGATCTTTGTGTCCCTCCATGGGCTTTGCTGGGGGTTTGACTTGCAGTTAACAGGAAATGGAAGAGGAAGACTGAAGTTAGAAAACCTTCCTCCCCACTGCTAACCTCCTCTTTAGAGCAGCCATCTCCATCCAGCCCGCTCCTGTCCCCAGCTCTGACGAAGGGAACATGAAGCAGGATTCCATGTGGCCTTACAGGACAGAGGCAGCAGTGTGGAGTGATGGCAAAAATGGATGTGCAGGAGTTCTGGGATACTCAACATGTGCCCCAACAGCTCTGAGAGTCTGTGCTCCCTTCAGCTCCCTGTCACCCATGTCCTTTGGTTTCTTTGTCCTTCTCTGAGTAGCCTAAGCAGATTGAGAAACTCTTTTGTTTGAATTAGATGGTACTAAAATTTAAATATATCACGTTCAGAGTGCCAAACACACAGCTCATTATTTTTACAAAAAAAACCATTATTTTTACAGTTTATGCTTAAAAAATAGCTGTAGTTTGCATACCAAAGTTCAGCCGTCCAAATAAACCCCTTAGCCCCTTTCTCCAGTGGCATCTCCCAATAGGTGGATTATTTCAGCCATGGTGGCTGCTCTATCTGTCACTCCAAGCACTTTCCATCCACTCCCTGGGCACTGGAGATGGGATTCAACTGATAAAAACTGAGTTGAGCAAACAGCTGGCAATCAACATTTTTTTAAAAATACTGCTCCTTGTCTATGCAGAAACAATTGCAGTTTATTTCTGCAGGAGGCTGATGGAGCCTCACTGGAGGTGAGGGTCACCCTTGAGCTGGAGCCACAAACCTCTCCCAGGAGTCAGGGCCACCCTCTCTGCAAAGCACTGCTGGAGGATGCAGGATCTATCCAACCTTCAGAATAGGGAGGAGTGCAGATCTCCAAACCCATGAAAGTCAAGAAAATCCTCTTCTACTTGAGTCCTTTCTTACAAAAGTCCATCAAAATAGCCCAAGGGGTCATGCTGAGCTTGTACCAGGATGGCCTTGATCTTGTGCTGGTCCATACTGGTTGGAAGGGGAGGGAAAATGGGTCCAGCACTAATTTTGCATCCACTCCTACCAGGAGGGACAACCCACCTCAGGGTTCACTAACTCCAGCAACAGCCTTTGGAAGAGACCAGGTCTGTTTATACACTTTTTAAAAAAGAAGGACCTAAATCACCAGAATGACTGAAGCAAATCAGTGGCTGACGAAACCATGTGTCCTGGTTCCAGCCACTCTATGAGAATGTCAGGGAGGCTCCTCTGGGACAATCTGGAAATGCACAACAATTTGGGCAGCTTAGGGCCATTCTGCTGTAAAATTTTTCTCAGCTCTGCTTCCTGAGTCAACTAAGTCATTGCACTGACCCACAAAATGAGAACAGATGTAATTCCTGTGTCAGGGGGTTGGATTAAACCCACAACTACAGGCATAATTAAAATTTTCCTTCATTTCTCTTATGAGCTAAAATGGAAATATTAGATTAACTCAGCGGTGCTGTAAGACTACCTACAGAGAGTCTGAAAGTCATGTTCATGTGTAAAGGTCACTGTATTGCCACTGGATCGTTATTTTATTTACTTTACCCAGTAGTTAAAAAGTATGTTTTATGTCTTTCCCAGGCCTTTCATCTTCAATTGTCCAGGCAACCAATAAGGCAGAATAAATGAGGAGCATTCAAAAGTTGTACAGTTTAAGACTTTCTATCATTATGCAAAATCTAGATCATCATTAATCACTTTTTTTTCTTAATGAATTTGGGGACTCGTGTTTCTGCTGCTAAGTACTCAAAGGAGTTATTAAATTTATGGCTGTCTGGTTCCCCCATCTGTTTCCATAAAAATTTACTGCAATTATTATTTCAGCAGAATTTCTAAACCCTGCCAGACGTAAGGACAGGGAATGCTACTGTAAGCATGAGGGGAAGCTAATGGTGTATCAGTGGCAAAGAATCATCTAAAATCCAGATTAAACCAGCATTGACTGTAGTTTGCGTGAGGGTTAAGGCAGGAAAAGGAAGACTGACAAAATTAGGAGAGCTGGCAAAATTCCAGCCCATCCAGGTCCAGCTGTCCACTGCTGGCTACATATTAGGAAAATATTTAGTTAATTTTCATTTTTCTGAAAGAGGCAGCTCCAGAAGCATTTGGGCAGAGGACACAGAGGGGCCATGGGGCACTGGGCAGGGGGGTGGCAGCTGGAGGCCAGCACCAGTCCTGGGGGGAATTACTGGGAACAGGACTCTGCTTCCTTGTGCTACAGCCCCAGTGTCAGGGGGCCTCTCGGATTTTACTGCACCAAAGCTGTGGCCAGGTGCTTTGCTGTCCTATCTCTGGCAGAACAAGCTGCAGAATATAAACCTGTGCTTATGCAAGAGGCTGGAAGGAGCCCTGACCTTGGAGTGTGCACACCAGGTGTTTAAGGAGGTTGGTGACAATGCTGTCTCCTGGAGAAGGACCAGGGTCACACCTTTCTGGTGCATGGAGCCACGCTGCTCCCCTGCTCAGGAAGAGCCCTTTGCTCTGCATAAATTTCACAGTCTGGGTGTTTGTAATAGAATGGGACAAACAACATTTTTTGTGTTTTGTTCCTCATCTGCCACGATGTGCTCCACCACAGCCTCTTGGGTGCTGTACGTGGTCATATCATTGAAGTTCCCCTTCAGATGTCTTCCCTGGCCCCATTATGCACCTGCTTATTATCAAATTAGGAGGATCCTTGAGTCTTTATTTTCTCTGTATTTATGCCAGGATAAATTTTTGCAGCTGATAAATTTCCATCACTGTTTTATGAACAGTGGGATGGGCTTTTCCTTCTCAGGAAGGAAAAGTTGTCGGGTGTTGCCCAAGCTAAAGCAAAAATGATGATCCAAGAAGGACTGACTGACTGGAAGGGGTTGGCTCTGGTGTGCCTGTATTGCCCAAGAGGAAGATAATGAAGAGAATGAGGAGAGCAATTGCTTCAATAAATAAACTGGAACATGTGTGAGACCAATACCGCTGGGGGCTGATATATGCCAAGAAGTCTGTTTTTAACATCTGCTCTTCAGCAGCCTTAATATGTTATGACCAGATCAATAAATCTTCTGCTGCTGGTGTCAGACATCCAACAGCAGCCAGAGAGTGGGGAGGAAATACGCACAAAAATATAGAAAGGCTTCCATATTCACAGATGCACACATACAGGCATTTCTGTGCATGTGCATTGCTGTACTGCTGGAAGGATTAATGTGAAATCACTACAAGATGGTGACTGAGTAGCCCTGACAAAGAGGATCCATGAGTGGCTGACACTGCCTGCAATCTCTTTTTCTGCAGAGCACAAGCTAGAGGGCTGCTATGCTGCTGGCAGTTCATATCCCACTCAGTGCATCCAGTATCTTCCTTCTCCTACTGTAATTAAAAGGCTTTTCATCTCTTGCCAAGGCTTTTATGCGCTGCAAAAGCTGAGGGAAGCAGGTGAGGTGGTGCAGGAATAATGGCCATTTTAAAAAGCATTCTTACCAACCTGCAGCCACGGGCAAGGAAGGGCAGAGAAAGAGGCGCAGGGTACAAAAAAGAAGATGAAAGCAGAGGCTGAGAAAAAAAAAATTTGGCCAGCAAGCTGCTGTGGTGCTGGCAGAGTGCACACTTGCAGCAGGATGGACACAAGTATCTGGTCTCTCCTCTGCTGCAGTGTTGCCCCTGCAGTGACTGGGACAAGACCCATGTGGCTGTTCCTCAGCCCCCTCCAGCCCCTGAGCTCCAGCCAAGCAGGACACAGGCTTGGGAGAAGCTGAAAATAGGCTTGGCCATGAACATCTGCCATTCACGTGCAGTCAGACACTACCTGTGCAAGGTTCTGCTCAGCACATCTTCTTCCCTCACAGTGCAGAGATGCTGGAGCACCCACAGCATCCTCTTGCAGGGGAGAAAGGAGATGAGAAACCAGATCTCTTTCTTCACTCAATTTACTTTTCAAGCCCAGGGGAGTCCACTGAAGGACCTTGGACAAAGATTGATGTTTGGCCTATGGCACTAAGCAGAACTTGTTCATTTAAGACAGGACAGTGGCTTGGAAGAATAGAAGGTTGTGACCTCTCTGGTGCAGCAGCAGCAGTTCTCCTGACAGAAGGTGATAAATAAAAGAGTCACAGTGTGTGTCTGAAAGCTTTGCTCTGAGCAATGTGAAGAATGCTTGCTATGACCCCAAGAACTTTTACATCAAGAAACCTCCTGGGCACATGGGGGTAAAAAGGTCTTGTTTTAAGAGCTGCCATGGCTGGGTTCTGGGGGATAGCAGTGAGGCCAAAAGCTTCATTTACTGCAGATGTCTGATTTTTTCCCCTCATTATGGCTCCAACATGTTTAATTTAATGACAGACATGGACCTGGAAATTGAGGAACTTCCAGCTTTTGTGTTTATTTAGCCACTCAAGAGTGCACCAGCTGGAAATGGTAGATTTCAGATCCTTTTTATTTCCGAGTAAATAGCAGGGTTCTTTCAGAGAGCCAGGTGCTCTGGTGGGTGTTTCTGCAATAACTGCTCACAGCCCAGTCATCCTTGTATTACAGCTGGAATATGGAACTGTGGCTCCTACTTCTTCCAGGAACCAGGATCAAAGTTTTTGTAGGATCACAGAATAGTTTGGGTTGGAAGAGAATTTAAATATCTAGTTCTAACCCCCTTGCCATGGGAATTAATTCCTAGGACAGCAAACCAGCCTGCCTTAGACTTCAGACATCCATACCAGGTACAGGTAATGCCAAAGGACTCCACTTGTTTGATCATTCCTGATATAAAAAGTGCTTCTTAATAAGCACAATACAGCCCAAACTGAAGCAAAGTATTGATAACCCACCAGATTACTGTAAAAATTGTAAGTTAGGGACAGAAAACCAAGGAGCTGCCTTAAAAATCTAAGGAGGTTGAGAAATGTAAAACACTGAGGCTCTTTCTATTTTTGCCTGCAGAGCTTATGGGCTTTTCACTCAAAATGAAAATGAAGACTAAATGAAATGAAGACTGCTCTAACATCAACTGCCTCTGGGGACTGAGGGCAGCTCAGAAGAAAAGTCCCAGCATTGCAGGAGATCTGTAATGGATTTGCTGGAGTTGCCAGTGGCACTTTCATGTCACAGCCCAGGTCAGCTCTGCTTCCCACCTGCAAACACCCTGAGCAGTGAGATGGAGAGGAGCTGAGCTGTGAGGCATCATCACCCTCCTGGCTGCTACATCCAAACCCCATCCCAAGCGAGGTGCTTGCAGCCAAGGAAATCTTGGAACTGGAGCCTGCCTGGATTTTCTGGTTCTGCACACGCTGCAGTGCTCTCCAACATTCACCCTTTCTTCCTCCTCTAGAATCACATTTCCCGTAATTTCCAGCACAGTTTCCTGCTGGGTGAGGATTGTGTGAGGACTCTGTGCCAAAACCCTCTCTGCAGCTTTTGGAACCGCTGATGAATTGAACGCCCTTTGCAGAAAGGGGGAGGAGAGACAGCGAGGCACAAACACAAGATGTAGAAGTGCTTGGGATCCGGGTGGAAAATGGCATTTTCCATTGCAGGAGAGCCAGCAGAGCTCTTGGGAAGAGGCAGGAGCAATGAAGGTTTATTACTTTAGGTGGGAACTGCTCTGGCTCAGAGGAGCATCCCACGGAAGGTTTGTGCTGGGTGGTGTCAGAAACCCCCTACTCTGTGCTACAGACACTGCTGCCCATTTTATGAGCTCTCAAAACACAAAACCAGTTTAATTTCGAAAGGAGATGTTGTTTATTCCGCACAGGGTGCAAGGTGGAAGCTTCCTCAAACCAAGCACCCCAAGGGGTAAATTGTTACATCTATTATATGGTAAAATTTACATGCACCCGCCTATCTAATATATATTCTCCTCCTGTCCAATGCATATTTATTTTATATTCCCCACCTGTCTAATGCATATTTATTTGGGTAATATGACCTTAAGCAATACTGGAAACATAGAGTTCTTTTCTATCGTAGTAATTAATCTGACGTCATCAGTTACGTTTGCAAAAGGGGAAAAAAAATCCTTCTGAAGACAGAAAATTCAGCTTGAAGGCTCCAGCAGCAACTGAGGAAAAACTCAATTTCAAGATTCCTGGACTCTTTTTACCTCCGGATGTCATTTTTTTTCAGGGCACATGGATAAACTGTTTGCTTTCCAAACAGATCCCAGGCACCTCTGGGGCGCCAGGAGGTCTCCGTTTCCCCGCTTCGAGAGCGGCAGTGCCGATGCTGCCATTGAGCATCACCTCATTAACACCGCCGCTAATTGCGGGGAGCCACCCGCCCTGCGCATGCGCAGGGTCCGCGCGCAGGCGCGGTG
>JAHLSL010000043.1:5588984-5763726 GCA_025920805.1 Petroica traversi | reverse complement strand
CAGAGATGTGGAGCCTTGGGCTGGTGTGGGGAAAGCTGCAGGACAGGAGAGCAGAGTTCAGCCCCAGCGCCAAACGCTCTGGGGCAGACGGATGTGAGCAGTGAGGTCGTGGCTCAGTGCCTGGGAATCAGGTCCTGCTTTTGCTTAATCATTGTGGTGGAGTTTATGGAGTCATTGAGTGTTGAAAGGGACCCACAGGATCATCTGTTCCAGCTCCTGGCCCTGCTTAGACAGTCCTAACAACCCCACCCTGTGCCTGAGGGCAGTGTCCAAACATTCCTGGAGCTCTGGCAGCCTTGGGGCTGTGACCATTCCCCCAGCACCTTCTGGGGAAGAGCCTTTCCCTGATCCCCAACCCAAACCTCCCCTGGCACAGCTCCTGGGTCCTGGCACTGCCACAGTGAGCAGAGATTGGAGCTGTCCCTCCCCTTCCCTCAGCAGACCCCAATGAGTTCTGATCTCAGTCTCCTCTCAGTTAACAGCAATGTCCAGCTCCTGGTGAAGGTTCTTTTGATAACACTGCTGTTCCTGACGGGTGGGGGAGAAACTGTGTCCTAGCTGTCTGATTAACCAAAAGTCATTTTTCTGCAGTTGTTGCAGCTATTGTCACCCACTGGCAGGTGCTCCGTGAGCTGCCTCATGAATTTAAATGACATTTAAGATCCAGAACTTTGAGAACTTAAAGAAGCAATTAGTAACTTTTGATTCATGTTTTAGCAGATGGCTAGATTAAATCTGATTAAATCTGATCAATGTTATTTTGAACAGATAAGGATTTTGATGAAAAAGAGTGAAGAAGAATCTATGCATTCAAAATAGCCAACTAGATTAAAAGAGTAATTAACTTATTGATTAAACCTTTAGTAGTAGATAGTGAACACCTCTCTGAATCCTCTGTTACCCTGAAAAAAAATTATCAGAGCAACACACATGTGATTTGTTTTCAGGCAGAGCTAAAAAACCATGCAGCGTTTCTTGTGTGCTACATGAGGCTTTCAAACTGTCATTTGAATAGCACTGCATCTAAATAATGTCTCATAATGGATTAATGTTAACTATTGATTTCTTTTGGCTTTATTTTAAATCAGTTTTTCTGTTTATTTCAGCATTTTCCTCGTATTTTTGCAAAATAATTATTTTCTACAATCAGCCGGGTCATGGGGTAATTAAAAAAAAACAAAACAGTCATTTAAAAACGCAGACAATGGAAGAAGATTGAGGCAGAGTTGAATTGATTTTTTTAGGCTTTTGTTTTATGAATTCTTTGGATAGAAACCTTCCCCTTTTTATTATGACTTTGAAATCACCTTTATTTAACATGATTTCCAGTACCCTCAGGGAGTCTTCAGGAAAGGTGGAGAGAGCATGTGGTGACAGGACAAGGGCAAATGACTTCCAAGTGACAGACTAAAGTAGATTAGATATTAGAAAAAAATTATTTACAGAGTACCCAGAGAAGCTGTGGCTGCCCCATCCCTGGAAGTGTCCAAGGTCAGGTTGGACAGGGCTTGGGACAACCTGGGATAGTGAAAGGTGTCCCTGCCCATGAGAGGGGGCTGGAACTAGATCTTTAAGGTCCCTTCAGTCTAAACTTTTCAATGATTTGACAATTTTTATTTCTATAGGCTTTTATTAACGAAACAACAAAAAAATCAGCTTACTTTAGGCTTTGTTGGACTCAAGCAGTGAGGGAGTGTGAACACAGAACTTTAAATGGAGAAGTTTGCTGGAAAAATGTGAATGTGCTTTCTAGAGATGCCTAAGAGGGGAGAGCAGAATTGCTTCAGTCTTTCCCTGATTTTATCACACAACTGCTGCAGGTGTTGGTCACTCTGTGCGGTGTCTTGGTAAGTGACATCCATGTCCAGCTTTTCTGTGGAATATGGGAAGTGCTGCATTGCTTTGCCTGCACCATTCAAAGCACCAAGATTGTCTTGAAAATACCTTAAAATGGTTTAAAAGTTGTAATATCTATTACTTTCTTTTTGTTGAGCCGTCGTTGTTAAAGCTGTGGAAGCTGTTGAGTTCTGTGTAAGACTATAAGTTAATAAACTGACCTCAGGAAGGATGCAGCTTCACCTCTGAGAGTATTAATGCACTGTTCTCCATGGTTTTGTCTTGAAGGCTGGTGGAATTGCTGGTGTGTGTGTTGACTTGATCCTTTTTCCCCTGGATACTGTGAAAACAAGACTTCAGAGTCCTCAAGGATTTAGGAAAGCTGGAGGTTTTCGTGGCATCTATGCTGGTGTTCCTTCCACTGCAATAGGATCCTTTCCAAATGGTAAATTTTCTCTGAATTATGCTTTGTCTTCTTTATGTCACATAGGACATTCATGTCTGTGGTTTCCTCTCCTGTGGGTGCCTGGATTCTGTGAGTCCATGTCCAGCTGTGAAGAGCAGTTTCTAGAATTCCAGCACTGAGCAAGACCGGAGCACAGGCTGCTGCAAATTTGCTCTGAAAAGCAACCCTAATTCCTTGGAAGCATTCCTGGATATAAGCCTGTCCTTACTTACAGGGGCACCCCAAAGCATTTCTAAGTGCCATGGAGGGCTTGAGTCCTGCTTATCCTGGACACTTTTGTGCCCACTCTTTCTTGGCACTGGAAATGATGGAATTTCAAAGTGCTTGAGCACTGGAGGTGTTTGAGTGAATTGCCCTGGGGATGCTCTGCCCCTCTCCCTGAAACAGCAATGCTTAAATTGTAAAGGCATCAGGGATACTTTTGAAACGAAGCCTTTAAATAAGTAGATACTTGTAGTCCCTGCAGAGAAAAGGCATCTGAGATTCCTGATGCCTTTGTCCATTTTGTCTTTGTAGGGAGGGATGAAAAAAACAGCAATCTGTGCTGTCAGAGGTAAATGTTAGGAGAACTTTGCTGACAAATCCACTGACACCTTCAGATGTTTGATGTCCTTCATAAGGTGATATAAAAAAATTCAGTTCTTTATCTTGGCTGCTCTGTTATCTCCTTTTGAGGTGATAAGCATCTTTTGATTAGTGGAAGGCAATTCACATGGCCCTTCTTTACAATTAAAATCTGTTCCCCCGTAAGACATGTCATTTTTTTCAGTATTTACATCTCCAAAATCTGCACTGTAGTTTTA
This sequence comes from Petroica traversi, assembly GCA_025920805.1. Lineage (NCBI taxonomy): Eukaryota > Metazoa > Chordata > Aves > Passeriformes > Petroicidae > Petroica > Petroica traversi. Next base: position 5,760,621 of record JAHLSL010000043.1, on the reverse strand, counting down.
TCTTTCCAAGGTATGACTGAGAACTGAAATTAGCTTTAGGAAAAGGAATAACCCTTAAGGTGTAAGTGCCTTTGTAGTTGACTGTTGCAGTGAATAAACACATTTCACATTGCTGTGCTCAGTTTAGTTTTGTATGTTTCTTGTTCATTGCACAGAACTTTTAAAAATCCTTTAGAATCTTGAAAAAAATTTTATAGAGCTAAATTCAAAATATTTAACTGGCAGTAGCTAGGAAGAAGTTCTTAATAAGCTGCTACTGAAACAGTTTTGCACATTGCAGATTAGCAGAATTGTACCAATTTGTGCTTTTTGGGTTTGTTTTTCTTTTCAATTAATCAACTTTTGTTTGTTAATTGAAATTGTTTGTTAATTAATTGATTTGTTTGTTGTTCTCTTCCTCCCCCTCTCAAAAATCGGACCATCCGTTCAACCAAGAGAACTTCCCTCTGCTCTGTCTATGGATATGGAATATACCAGTTTTTCAAAATGTGCTGGACATTCATGGCTAATTAACACATCTTTCTGTGGCTCACTACTAAATGTGGCCTTGGAGTCCTGACACCTTCAGTATGAATGGGAGGTTTGCCAGAGGTAGCCAGAAGCATAAACTTCTGAAGGAATTATCCCACAGATTCTGTTGATATTGTTGAACTGTTTGGTGTAAAAATATCCTGATTTTAACTACAGCTCTGTGATGGAGGAACAGTGCAGTGATTGCATGTATTCTTGAATTTCAGCTGCTGCTTTTTTTATCACCTATGAGAATGTGAAATCCGTGCTGCCCCATGGATCTTCATCTTACTTGTCCCCTGCAACACACATGGTGGCTGCCTCCCTCGGGGAAGTGGTAAGAAGGAAATTCATTTATTGTGTGTCCATGAGAGGAGAGGAAACCATTCAGTTGCGGAAACTGGGGTTTGGTGTCCTATCTTTTGATAGTTCCTACAACAGCCTGGTTTCTCCCTGTTGGCACAGTGCCTTGGGGCTGGGTGTTTGTTGAGCTCTGAACACTCTGAAGTGCTGGCCACCTCTCCTCTCCTGTTTTTGCCACACTGTGTCCTGGCACTGCACTGATAGAATGGGTTGCAAATTGTCTCTGCAGGTTTGAGGTAAGGAAATAGGGAAACAAATACGCTTTTCTGGCTCTTTTTTGACTTAAACTTCGCTGATGGCACAAGGCAGAAAAATCTATTGTCTGTGCTTCCATATTCTGCTTTTATTAACTGACTTTTTTCTTTCCTTCCCCATGGGGGCTTAGCTTAGGTGTGTGTTGCTCCCAAGCTATCAGCAGTGTGGAGATGCCATTTATTTCAGCTTAACACCAGGTGCCTCACTTCTCCAGCATCACAGCCTGGCTACTTCCCATGGGAAGCAAATCAGATCTCATGTGGGATCAGCTTTGACACCCAAGTAATTTTTTTTTCTTCTGTGGAAATGTTACTGATTAGATTGAATGAGATTTAGCCACAGGAAACTTAATTTAACATACCAAACACATGAAGATAGGTGAGTGCAGCACCTATCACCACTCTGGCAGTGGGAGATAGAAGGTGATAGATGTGGGGCTGGGTGGGATTTGTTTGTGTTGCTGCCTCAGGTGGATTCTTTCTGAGCTTGGTTAGAGCCTGTCAGGTTATAACTTCTGACTTAAGGCAATGCACAGAATTTATTTTCATGAAGATTCTCTACAGGCTGTTAGAAATCAGCAAGAGGTAATTTACCACCATGGCAATGCACAGCCCTGAAACTCCTTGTTTGCCTGACGTGCCATGGAACAGCAGATCCAGGAGATGTTTGAGCTTCTCAAGTGCCATTGCAGAATCAAATAAAATAACAATGGGGCTCAAGGTGAAGAGGTGCCAGCACCTTGCAATAAAATCCACCAGAAGAAAAAGTCTCTTTGTGGAAAAGGTTATTTATGGTTCACTCCCTGTGCCTGGGAGGAAATTAAACTGAGTAATTTAATCAGCAGTAGCCGAAGTCCAGTTGGCTACAGATGATCCCTTTCAACAGAACCTGCTGCCATTTGTTCCCCATGCTGGTCTGGGACCTTTACGAGTCAGGCACTTGCTGCTTTCGTTTTGGGGCTGGCAGAGATGGTGCAGCACAGTTCAATGAGCTGCTCAGGGCTGTCTCATGTGCTTGGCTCTGGCTGCTCCAAGGCCAGAGAAATGTGTAATGGTAGCCACTGAAATGGCAGAGTGGCTTCATGGTGTGGGAACTACAATTCAGCCATTTTCCACCTCAGTTTCCTGGTTTTTGTCAGCTTTTCTTCTCTCAGAGTGATGGGTGTGAGGGGAGAACTATGCTCTAAAACAACTGGGATAGATATTTAGAGATTTGCTACAACAAATCTGTAATAAAAGAGCACAAAGCAAGACCTTCTCATCTATGTTTTATATAAAGTCTGAGTTGATCAATAGAAATATATAAACTACTCCAAGTTGCATCAGGGTGAAAGTTATAATTACAGTTTTATTGATTAGTCATTAAGTTTTAATCAGGGCATAACCACTGGGATTATTATTTTGTCAGTAGTTTTTTTGATAATATGTACTTTGCTTCCATTTTATACTTCATGATATAAATTGCTTTTAAATGTGAGGCATTAAGCCAAAGACTGTCACATTAGGATTTTTAAGGCCTGTCTTTGTATTATCACACTGTTTTCTTACAAAACAGAGAAATTAGGATTTAGAGCAAGAAATGTTGATGGATTTCTAGGTTTGCTGTTTTTTCACTGATGAGTACCAATGAGTCAGATACCTCCTTGTGCATCAATAAAGTGTGAATATGTGCAAAACTTAAATGTGTTTGTGCTGACTAATCTGCGTTTTAAATGTAACTTCCTAAAAATAATAAAAGAGGTAAAGAGGAAGAAATCCAGAAGTTGCTTCAAGATACGATAAAGTATATGTGAGAAATTGGTCAAATGGGAACTTCTAGTTTTTATAACAGCTGCTCTCCTGTATTGTAGAAATTCATGGGAGAAACAGTCCCTTGGAACTGGTTTGGTCCATTTTTCCAGTTCTAGGCTGGGAGACACAAAGCCAAGCAATAAAAAGGCAGGGGTTGTAGAAGTATTTTGGTTTTTTTTCCTTTTAAGCAAGAGGAATATAGAAAGCTAATCTCATCTCCCAGAGTGAGATAAAGAAAAGTACATACAAACTCCGACCCTGTTAAGCATAATTATTTTTTTCTATAACTGAATCTCGCTGTACGGGGACTCTGAATATCCCACAGTACATGAAAAACTGCAGACTAAGGCACATCCAAAACTCCAGAGGGCAGATGCATGTGTATCATCTCATCGAGGAAGGAGGAGGTTGAAGAATACTTGAGTTGCCAATGGGGGAAAAGCCCTTATTATACCACTGGTGTAACTGAAATCTGGAGATAGCAAACACAACTTACTGCATCCAGGACTTTGGAATGTTTCATCTTGACTCTGCTTTACCCTGTATGTTTAGTCTGCCTGTATCTTTACAGTGAGCTGCCAAATGTGCTTGGAAAACATGATATCATAGGGAGTGGAAAGGAAAACCAGATGTTCTGAAATTTTACTTTTAATATTCTGGGGCGCTCTAAGTAACTCTGAGAAGGAGCAGCATTTTTAACCTCCTCGTGCCCATTTTCAGTAGAAACCAGGTGTGTCTTGCAGGCCCAGAGCTCTGCATTAACTGTACAGCTCCAGATTGATTTGTACAGATTTATTAATGTCAGTTTAATATGAGTATGTGTATTAATTAATTAACAAGGAACTTTGCAAAACAGAAGTCCCCCTCTGAGCCTCTCCCACCAAGCTGCTGCAAATGTGGTTTTGTGGGACAAGTTGAAGATTGTCCCAGTTTGACCGCCGAGGTTTCCCTCAGGAGGGCCAAAGTTGGATTCAGCACAACTAATTTGGATTCTGCACAGATAATTTTACATCCCACTGGCTTTTCCATGGAGGTGAGAATAAAGTCGTTTGGCTCACGCCCCAGAGAAGGGAACTGACAACTGCTCCCTTTCCTGTCTAATATTTAGATATTGCTATGGTTACCATCTGAGCTTTGCAAGATATTAGTGAAAGTGTTGGGTTGTTGCCTGTAAATAGTGGGTTCACTCTTACCTTTCTGACCTTTTGTGTTAGATTAGCTATTTTTGATGACATTGTCTTTCTTTTTATCCTGATTTTGCAAGACAGCAAACTACCTTGACTTTCAGAGAGGAAGTGTGGGGGAGGACTGAGGAGCAGGATGGGAGGGAGAGGTCCTGTTCTTTTGGCAGCTGGTGCTAATGACCATGCTCTGGATCCTCACCAGCTGAAGTCATTGAGCTGCTTTTGTCCTTGTGCAAGTTTCTAGAGTACTTTAGGGTTAGAAGTCTGGAGATTTCTGTAAAGTTCAAAAATGTGTCATTTCAGTGGGGAGAGGGGATCATGTGACTCCACAGGGCAAGGTGAGGACAGGTATTTCAAGGTGAAATTCCAAGCTCACTTGTGTATTCCAGTGTGGTAGCACTTGAGGTACTTCTGTGATAAGAGCAAAGTGTGTGGTTCATTGTGATTAGCATCTGACCCTTCATATTAATAACTTCGGAATTTTTTTATCTGCTCTTGGGATGTGTCAAATAGGAAAACTTCTTAATGCAGGAATTATCTTTCTGGGGAATTCATTTACCTTTCTCTACTAGTATGAACTTGTTTCTTAGACGAAGCAATCTCAAATGCAAGCAAGTTTACAGTTTTACAAATTATGGTTCTGTAGAATGACATTTAAAGTGTACTTTTAATTAAAGGAGGAAAGTGTATGTGTTATTTTATTTTATGCTTGTGGGGGTTTTTTTTCTGCATAAAAAGAGGCATTCTAGATGTGATGGACAACACTGTTGTCTGTCCACAAATCAGCCACTTCTTCTCTCTGCCCTGGCAGCATTGTTTGAAACAGTTAAATTTAGTTTAATAGAAGAGCAGGAATTTCCAAAAGTGTACTGGTGTGAATTCCATGAGAGTAACTGGCTAGGTCAGAGAAGGTTGTTATTAATGCCTGTTCTGAGGAAAAGGCAGAAGCATGAGTCAGACAAATCCGCAGAGTAATGGAATGAAAATCTCCAGCAGGATAATTGGCCAGGGCTTTGCAGCATGGTAAGCTCTGGAAGATCAGCTTGCAGGAGCCCAATCTAACAGACATGAGACAGCCACTCACATCAGACACGAAGTTAAGATTTGAGGTATTTCAAACTCCAAACCTTGTGTGTTGAAAGATGTGACTTTTCAGTTCAACAGGAAAGCTGGACACTCCAGGGAGAGCTGATTTTAATTTGGCAAAGAAGTGATAAAGTACTTGTGTCTAGACTTTGGGCTAATGGCTTTGAATATTTTAGCCCTCCTTTTTCTAAAAACTGAACAAATAAACAGACAAAACTGTTCTGTGTTTTGTGTTTTTCATCCTTTCTTATCTCAACCAGAGTAGTACATGCTGGCAGATCCTAGTATTCAAAGCAGAGTGCAAATGACAGCAGTCAAAGTGTGATGGGACCTTTTCCACAATACTGAAACTTCTTTTTTCTATTTTCATTGATCAGTGCCTGTCATTTTAGCTGTGACTGTGCCTTTTGTGCTGTGCAATTCTGGCTGCACACAGGCTTTAAGAAAGGGAATACTTCAGCTTTGGCAAGATGAGCAATGGTGGGGAATGCAACAACGTAGGTGGTCTTTTGAATTAATTTTGGTGGGGTTTAAAATATTCATAAATTAATCTATGAGAGGTCAGGTCTGCAGTACAGATGCTGTATTATTTTTGCCAAATCCTTATGCAGAAGCAGTGGTTAGGAGGTGGTTGGGAAGGTGAGACTGCTGCCTTTGAGAGGTAATGGAGAAAGAACAGAGAGCGGATGGAAACTCAGAGGAGCGGCTGGGAATTGGTTGTAAATAAAGATGAATGTGAATCCACAAATGCTGCCAACAAATTCATCACACAATTAGAGGCTGAAACAGCAAATTAAGAACTGTCAAATACCTAGCCAGCCACCCACGCTGCTCTTCTCTTGTATGCTCCATGCTAACTGCATTCAGTGCATCTTCTTCATCAGCTGCTCTCCCTGCTCTGCTTTGTGTCACCTGCTCGGTTCAGGGCTTGGAGAACAGGCTGCTTTGCAGGAAAGCTTGGTGGTTGTCATGTCTTTCCATCATAGAGCTGACATTCAGTTGATTTAGAAGTATTTGTAGCTCAGAGGAAAGCAAATTTGGATTAAAAAGTTATAAGCAAGAAATAAATAATTTTTAAGTATTTCCTGATAGATTTCCTGACTTACTGTACCAGTCAGCTTTGGAAACGTTTGAGACACTTTGGAATAAACTTACCTTAAACTAATGTTCTATGCAGGGTTTGTCAGGAATAACTTTGAATAGCTCCATATGTGGACAAGCCCATAATTCTTTAAGTGAAAAGGCTGAAGGAAAGAGTAAGGGATCAATTAAAGGAAAATACTTAATACAATACAATGTAGTTGAAATTTCCATGTTCTGGGCCAATATAACCCCAAGAGAGTGAGCAAATTGTAAAATACTAGTCTTCTTTCAACAGGAGACTTAATGTGTTTTCAGAAAATATTGCCTGTGTTCTCTTGCCTGGAATCTCATTTACGTCTGTCCTCCCGTAACACAGCCCGACCCCACTTGGCTCCCTGGAAACAGTTTTATGCTGGATGGGATGCACCATGCTACTTTAGCTGAAAGAGCAGTTTGGCTGATTTGTTTAATGAGTTTCTTAAGCCTTTTAAAATAAGTTTAACAGACTTTCATGGTGAAAGTGTTGCTGGAATAGATTGGATCATGCAGATGGTTCTGTACATTGAATTAGGGGTCTACTTTTCCTAGGTTTTAAGGATTTCTGTCTTTAAATGAGGTAGTAGTTTATGATTCAAGCATCAACCAGGGTAAGGAAGATTTTTTTCAAGTATTCAGTTGCCTGATTTTGCTCCTTGAGTTTAAACCAACTGCTTGCAATTGCACTGAGAAACTTCAAAATCTGTGGGACACTGTGCTGGAGTACAAGAGGTGTGTAACATCAGGCTACCTTTGGTAAGTTTTAGATCTGTTTTAAAAAGGAAACAAAACTCTACATTTATTAAATGTTAAAAAAACCAACTGATTTATGCAAAGCACACAAACTTTCAAAGCATCTGCAGTGGGAAGTACTTCTGCAAGGAAGTGTTTAGTGTCAGCCTTGTCAGCTTCACAAACCTTCCCTGTTCTCTGCCTGTTAGCTGATGGATCTGGAGTAAGAATTTCTCCTTGCTCTGAACAGAGCTTGGCACAAATTCCCACTGCTGAAGGACAAAAGTTTTCTGACATGTATGTGACAGGGCTAAAGGAAATGTAGGCAGGGAAACCATAGCAGGATTTTTTGGGAATGTATCTGGGCAATTGAAGAGCCATGTGTGGGGAAGGAAATGTGAGAGGGGCAGAAGCCCAGTAACCCTGAGAGAGCTCCTGAAATGATGGATGAGGAGCCAGCTGGGGTGAAAAGGCTCAGCCAGGATGGCCATTGTGAAGGAACAAGTGTGTGGTGCTGCAGATGATGCTCTGAAGCAGGAAAGAAGGAGCTCTGGAAAGTAACAAAACAGAGCTGACTTAGATCTGAAAACGACAGGATGAAATAAATCTGCAAAACAGCTCTGCAGAACCCAGGTAAAGTCATCTAAGGTGGGAACATGGAGGAAGTTGAAAATGTTTGTGCAGAAACTCCAGTTTTCCAAATGCTTGTGACATTTTGTCCCTGTGAATGGTCTCATCTCTGAAATAATATGTTTGTAAGCTCTGGGAGGTGCTGAGATCTGAGGGATCTTGCTGGGTGAGATAGTTCTTTGAAGAAATGTTTCCTACCAGCACTCAGGGGAACTGCAGTTAAATTAATGAAGGCCTTGTTGTGCCAGTCAGAGGAAAAGATGGGACAAAGAGCTTGGCATTGTCTAAACTCTCCCATCCAGAGCCCATTAGTCAAAACTTGTTCTCTCCATGGGGTTTAAATGAGGAGTGGAGTCACCTGTTCATGACCCCAGCAGCTTTACACAGGACTGAATTTCACTCTGCAGGAGTGAACACTTTCGTGCTGTGCATGGGAGAATGGGGGGAAAAATAAGATTTAGCATGTTCTGAGGCTTTGTGCTGTAAGTGAACACTTTCCCTGGGGCTGACTGGAGACTGTCATCCCTGGAGACAATTCCCTCGTTAAAGCAGGAGCTAACACTTCCATTCTGTATTCCCTGTGCCCTAACAGGTAGCACAGCCTGCTGACAAGCACACCTGGAAGGAAGGACTTGTTCACAACTGCAGGTGTGACCCACAGGGAATTACTGACCAGAGAAACTTGTGGTTTTGTTCTGCCTTGGTCAAAAGGGCAGCAGTTATTTGGATGAAGATTTATTGCTATTTGATGTTTTGGGTCTTTACAGCAGTCCAGGTGCTCTGTCCAAGGAATATATGAAACCAAAGGACAAGTGGATATTTAATGTTCTCCTCTTTTCTGCTCCTTTTCCTGGTGGTGGGAAGGGTGGGGCAGTTCATCTTCCATATGCAGCTCACAGCTCATGTTCCCTGCTAGCTAATATTTCCAACCCAATCTGTCCACAGTTAGAAGCAGTTATTTGGAGGATGAAATACTTTGCTAATCTCATAATATTGCATTCATTTTTCCCTTCTGCTGAAGAGGGGCATCCCAGGGAGATCTGAAGAACCAAGCATAAATTTACAGGGTTTGGAGAGGCATGGAAAGCTGCAGTGCTGAATTCAAGTTTTGTTGAGAGGCTTTGACTTGAACCAGGAGGGAAATTTCCCCTTTGTTCTCCTGATCCAAAGGAAATCAGTGCAATTTAAGATCTTTCAATTTTAAACTCGCTTATTATTTTAATAATTCAGTCATCTGAGAAAGGGAAAAGGACCTTTTTCATGTTTCAGATTAAAAATAGTAGCTTCCTACTTAGAAGGGAGCATCTGACATAGAAACTGAGACGTTCAGATTATGATATAATAAGCTATTTTGGAAAGCAGTATTTTTTTATATTTAAAAACTCCCAAGCAAACAGAAAACCAGCAAGAAAGCAAATTTGCTCCAAGGTAGTTTTTGTCTGCAGCAGTATGGTCAGGGCTAATGCAAGGCTGTGCTTTAAAACCCCCGAGACCCCAATTTATTGCTGCTTCTCTTTGAATGGGGTTTTAGAGTCGTTCTCTTTTTCTTGCTTATTTTACATTCTGTTGCAGCAGGCAATCCTTCTGACCTTCAAAAATGGGGTGAGAGATTAGGATTTTGTTAGCAGATTGACTGCAGCCTAAACATATGTCCTTTGATAAATCATAGCATCTTTGTTGTTGTCATTTTTGTGCAGCAGCTTTTCCTCCCTAATGGGTTAGTGATTATCTTGCACAGGTATTGTGAAGTTTAGCCTCAAGTCTCTGCTCTTTGGATACAAAGTTTTTATAGTGCCATAAATTATATTCTTATTTGATTAAGAATAAACTTATGCAAATGACTTATAAGAGAAACTGTCCCCAGGCATGTTCCTTTAGTTTTGTGTTAAGTATTGAATTATATTTATATGGTGAACATCAATTAAAGCTTCCCAGCCTACTCAGACAGATAAAGCCCTTTAAACTAACTTCCTGCTTGAGAAATTTAAATATTAGAAAGGGTTCTAAAGGGTTTAAAGCTGCAACAAAAGAAAGGTTTTCTGGAGCTTGCTCCATATTTCTGTACTAAATTTTCAAGTAGGCTTAGCTATGCAAGCCAGAGATTTGCTCAGAGTCACCAAGTGCAGGTTCCTAAACCACCAGCTACTCCCAAATTCCATAACAGTCCTTTGCCCTCAGACTGCCACTCTCCCCATGGAGCAGAATGGCTTGCTGATTAATAAGTGGAAAAAGATTTGGTTGATGCTCACCCAAGCCCAGGTTAGTGCAGAGAATAGCTGAGCTCATCAGGAGCCAGAAATGGGCTCTTACTTCAGCAGGGGTAATATCTGTCTCTTAGTAAAGACAAGAGCTCAGACCCTCTGGATGTGGGAGATTTAGGGGTGTGCGAGTCAGATCATCAGCTGTGCAAGGTGCTGCAGGAGGAGAGAAATGCTTTCTCAAGCTGCTCTCCTCAGAGCTGCAAAGCTGAACCAGTGATGTACCAGCTGTGTCCCTGCTTCTGAGGAAACCTGTGCACCAGCCCTGCTTGAATGCCCAACCTAAGCCCTTATTAAGTTATGACACCTGCTCTGACCTCTTCCAAAGGCTCCTGGATACACCTCTGCACAGATCACAGGGTTAGTGGTCAAACTCTAGTGGAGGTGCCTAAAAACAAACGTATGAGTTATCTTTGATTCTCTACCAAACCCTGCAAATCCAGCCTGGAGCACAAAGGGTGGAAGCAAAAGGCTGTTAATCCAAATAAGATGTGTTAGTGTTTGGATCATAATAGAGCACTGAGGACCAGGAGGTGTTGTGTTATTTTCTAAAGGTGTTGGCATTGTCTGTGTTAGCACTGAGCCTTGTAAGCAGGACTGTGAACCCCTTTGTCCTTTGTTATTATTTATCTTGTGTTGTATAAAGAAAAGTGCTGGCTACCCCTGTGCTGAATTAGATGGATCTGCCTGATTCTGAGCAGCTGCTCCAGCTTTAGGTGGGATTGGCCCCTATGCAGAAGTTACAGTTTTAAGGTCAGGTGTTTCCAGTCAACTTAAGTGTGCACACAGAAAAGGCTTTGGGCAGGTTCCTGGTGCTATTTGCAGCAGAGCTTATTTTCTGTTTGCTACAGTCACATTTATACCGAAACAAACTGTTTAAATGGGTGTAGAAATAAAGTTTCATGGCACTTTTGAGACTTTATTTGCACTGGTCATTTTCACCAAAGGTCACAACAGCCAGGAAAATCTGGTTCTAACACAAATCCTACCAGGAGATGGCAGCGTTGGTTCATGCAAGGAGTACCCGAAAGTTAGAGCTCTTTTCCCTGAACTGACAGAGGAAAGAAATTACCTTAATTTAATTAGAACATACACTGCTTTAGCAATACATAGATAAATGCTAATGAAATAGACCTGTTTTTAACTTTTGTTCCTGACTAGCTAATGCAAGTCAGTAAATTAAAAGTGCTTGTGGTTTTTTTTTTTTTGTCTAAATACTGGAGTCACCCTTTGACCCAGTAATGATTTGAGACAAGGATTTTGAAATTCAGTACCCTCTTGCTCAGAAGAGGTCGTAGCATTAAAAAGCTGGAAAGGTAATAGGTGCTGATGTTGTTGTTTCTGCATACCTGCTCAATAAACTATTAATAACTTTGCTTGTAGCTATAAAGTCATGTTTTCCTAAAGCTTAAATTTAAAAACTCTTGAGACTTTTGTTTCAGTATTATTGTCTTTTATTGTCTATTGTTGGCTACATGTGCATTGACATTGTGTTACCTGGCCTGATAAATAAGGAAGGAGCTTATGGGGCAGCACCTGAACTTGATTTTGTCTTTTTATTCCCATCAAAAGGTTGGAATAACTCCTGCCTTCAGAGCTTGCTTGGCCCCTATCAACAGGATGTGCTGTTGTCTGATGCCCTAATGTCCCTTGAGGTGGCTGAGGGCCCACTGCTGGACCCTGTCCGTGGCTGGCTCTGCAGATGTCCTACACAGAGCTAATTTGTCACCAGGTCATCCCCAAACCCAGTAGAAATCACCTGAGTTTGATGGGCTGTGTTGTGCTCTTCTGTGACAAGCAACAGGCTATGTCTCTTTGAACAGCCAAGAGATTAAAAAACAATTTCTTCCTGGGACCTTGGTGATACATGGAGCTGAATGGCTCCCCTCTGTGAGGCCACGTTACTGTCCCTGTTCCATGTCTGTTAATCCCATGGTGGATGGAGGTAAAAGCATGAACATGGGCAGCTGCATCTTTCACCCTCCCTGTACCATTTTTCATGTCTGAAGATTGAAGTGTGGACTCTCCTGGTGCAGTATTAATCATACTGGTGCTGCTTGAGCATCCTTGTCCAAGAAAGCAAAGCCTGGAGAGGTGCACTCTGTTCCTTTACCTTTGCCAGCCTTACCTGGAAGGCCCTGATAGAGCTGAGATTTTTCTGCACCCTCCAGTCCAGGCTGTTTCTTTTTTAATAAGGTACATGTGAACTTAATCTTGCATACTTCCCTTTAGAGACCTGTTCTCCACATCAAAAGGTTGTTGTTGATGGGAAGGTGCATGTGTGGGAACAAGCAAGGTAACACGTTGTAAGTTCAGGTGCACAGAGAAAATGTCACCGTGCAGTTCTGATGTTGGCAGCTGCAACTCGTGGCTTTTTGAATCCCAGAAGTGCCCTATGGAGCCAACCTGACAGCGCTGCCCGGGTGACATGAGCCTTTATTTCCTTTCAGAACAGCACAATGTAATCATTGTTTTTGTTCTTGTGCAGCCACAGGCTCCCTTGTAAGCGCAAATTCAAATGGAAGAAACATCAAAGTTAATTTGAAATGAAATGCACCCCAAGTAGTCCGGGGGAAATGGAGACATTACTTTGTAGCCACCCTTCTCCTGCCAAAACTGCAGCACCCCAGATGTCAGGGAGCCACGCTGTGCTCTTTATCTGCTCTTGATTGACTAGATTGTTTTCATCCCAGCCTTTCTAAAGCTTCCCTCCTGCCTCCATATTTTTAAGGAATAAAAAGCTAATATAAGGACATGGAGTGTTATGAAGCATGAAGTTCTATAAATATTTATGCTGAACTATCAAAAAACTTGACAGTTCTTATTTTCTTGACAGATTGGGGTCACTTGTTATTTTTGACCCTGAGAATTGAAGAGCACAAGGAGTTAGACTTGTTTGTAATGACTTTTGGGTATTGTTGTCCAGTAAACTTGTAGAAATGTAACAGGATAACAGATTTTTTTTCTTGGTGTCTTTGTGAAAATGAAACTTAAACCTTGTCCTGTGTTACCCACAAATGACCACTCAAGTTAGTGTATCTGTGCAATCTCCAGTGAGCTTCTGTACTTTCTTTGGCACACTTGGATTTCCCAGTTAGCTGCTTGGTTTGCCAGTTCAGATGGACAGCTTCCACCTGGGCTGCTCTGCACTAAAAGTACTCTGTGATCACCTTTATGTCAGTGTGTTCCTGAGCCCAGCTCAGGATGGTCTCAAGGCAGGCTAAAAATCTGGCAAAGGCTTGTGGTGTCTGCAGGGTAGACAGCAGTCCTATCACTGCTTTAAGTATCCCTGGAGCCAGCTGAAGACAAACTCTGCCTAAAATTTTAAGTGCTGTTGAATTGGCATTTTTTAGAGAGATGAGAGGTTTATAACTCCTACACTTCAGGATCTTCATTCTGTGAAATGATATGCACACAAACTTAACCCCTACCTGAAGCCAAAGAGGCAGGTGAATATTTAAAATTCGAGCCTGGCTTTTTCAGCAAAGCTGGAGCTTTGTGGCAGCAGCCACATTATTACATCCAGCTGCAGAGCCTTGTAAATTCATTCTGTAGGAAAGGATCAATCCAATACTTTACCTTGAATGAAGTGTGGTGTGTATTTTAAGGCAAAGCTTGGAATATCTTGTGTCTAAAGCTGTCCAGAATGTCTCCTATCTGTCACTAGAGGGCACAAAGGAATTACCAAAGAAAGAAGTTTGTGTTCTTATAGTCCTGAATCTTCACTTTAGATCTGTGAAAGTGGGAGCTAAAAATCCCTGTGACTGCCGAAAGACAGGATGGATTCAAATTTGGGTTTTATCAGTGATTTGCACTACTCTAATCTGTTTCTGTTTTCAAAGTTAAAAATTCCAAGGGTGCTTCCATGTTCCTGTTAGTATAATTTTGTGATCAGAAGGTATATGGCACTCAGAACAAATACATGAGCTGCTCATGAACAGCTTTTAAGCCCTGTGATTACAAACCTGATTTCCTCATTTGCCAGGTTTCTGTTCTTGGAAGAGGTGCTTGCTGTATGAAGGGAAGCCAGCAATTTCTCCCTGAGCCTCTGGTTCTTTTGCAGGTTGCCTGTCTCATACGGGTTCCATCCGAGGTTGTCAAGCAGAGGGCCCAGGTTTCTCCTTCCTCGAGCACTCTCCGGATTCTCTCCCACACCTTGTACCATGAGGTGAGTTCAGAGCAAAATTCCTGAACATTTTTATCCTTCCCATTCAGTGCCATGCACGTCCATAAGCATTCTTAGTACAACTTTATTCCAGTTCTGAGCTCTCCCAGCACCTTCTCATCTATTCTTCTGTTGTTAAAAGTGATTGGCATGTTATGATTGAGGAAACCAAACCCCCAGCTCCCCCTGAGGCATGAACTTACATGCTCCAAACAACTCTTTTTTCTCATCTTTTTATATGGGATACCATAAGGGGAAAAAAAAAGTGGGATTTAGCTTCCAGACTCTGAAGATCTGCTTGTATTTATGCAAACAGTTCTTGTCTGGGGCAGCAGGACATTGGGTCTCTGTGTGCAGTTTGCTGAATGGTTCCCAGCTTTTGGAGCAGCCTTTGGAGGGGATGTCCAAAAGGCACCATTTCAGAGAGGCTCTGTAGGAGCCAGGAAGAGCTCTGGAAATGAGTGCCCATCCAGTATTGGTTACTTTTGAAAAATAAGGGCCTTTGTCTTCTTTTCAGGAGTGATGCAGTTCCCTCCTGTGAAAACCTGTTCACGTCTGTTTTAGCAGACTTTCACAAGGGGGGATTTTCAAGCTATGTTCCATATGAGAAAGTGGCTCCTCAAAACAGTGTGGGGAAAAATATTATAACACATTTTCTGAGTGTAAAACCCCAGGAAAGGAAGACATAAATATGACCTTTAAATGATCCACTTGATTTTTATTTGCTTTCAAAGGAAAACTATTGTGATAACCCTGCACAAGAGGGTCACTAGAACTTCTTTTTGTGACTTGATCATTCTGCTTTAAAAGCTGATTCTGTCAGAACCATATGTTTTTCCCTTTCCATATTGCTGGCCAGAGAACCATAAGCTTTGCCAAATGCTTGAATTAAGTGCCCTATAATAATAAACAACATAATTTTATATACACTTGTAAAATAAGTTTTAATTGTTTTGATTATTTTCAGCTGGTTAAAAGTATAAAACATTTGTCTTGATAAAGGCTCTGAATCAAGGCTAAGGAGGTGAAAATAAAACCCTGTGGCACTGTAAATAATGGAATACAGTATACAGTGTTATAATCAATACAGTCAATTTGAAGCTGAGGTGGGACACTTTAGGGCTGTAATGCTTGCCTCGTAATCACCAATAAATTGTGGTCTTTGACAAACTCATTCCCCGTGGATGATGCTTTCTTTTGTTGCTTTACAGGGTATTCAAGGACTTTATCGGGGTTATAAAAGCACTGTATTAAGAGAGGTAAAACACTTGTCTTTTTCTCTTTTATTTTTTTTTCAATTGCTTCCTTTGCCTCACTTAGTTTTCTTGATAATATTACAGTTAAAATCAGCCGCTCTAACCTTAAGTTCTAAATTCCATTTTTTTCCAGCTAAGTTACCAGCCTGTAATTTAAATAGAATCCTGTTCATGAGCACTAAGAAAACCTTTGATACATGCAAAAATTCATTTGCCATCCTGTCTCCCCGTTCTGTTGCTGCTAAATTGAAAAAGGATGGGAAGGTACATGTTAACATGAGAAAACCATAAACTGAAGTACTGGAAACTTTCTCAAGTCTTGTGATTGCATCATGTGAACTGTATATGCCAACAATGGTGAACTGGTGGCATCAGGCCAAGTTTAGCACAGACAGATTTAGGCTTTCTTTAAATATATTTGTCAGCAGATGCCAAGGGATTATTTCTCATCTGTATGTAGAGAGGATTGTCCTCTCTCTTTTCTTTCTTTTTTTTTTTATGTGTGAAAGAAATGCATTTAGTCCCCCAGTCTGTAGATTTGATATGGCATTACTTAACTCTGAATCAGAAGTATTTCACTGTTAGAAAAAAAAAAAATAGGGCTAAAATTATTTTGGCCCTCTTGGAAGAAAATAGTTCCTAAACTAAAATCTTTTCATAAATGTACTGTGAATTCCAGGATTAGTGTCATGGAAGTTTTTGATACACTGTGTAGACTGATGGATAATTATAAAAGAAGGGGGAAAACTTACTGGTAAACTCCCAGTCTAAAATAGTTTCAGTATCAGATCCCAGGAGGTCATCTTTGGACAAAACAGAAGTCACATCATGTATGTGTACCTCAGACAGAGATCAGGCTTGGTTTCTAGGAAAACATGAAATCACAGCAATGTTTGGATTGGAAGGGACCTTAAAACCCATTGTGTTCCACCCCACCTTCCACTATCCCAAACCCTGTCCAACCTGGCCTTGGACACTTCTGGGGATGGGGCAGCCACAGCTTCTCTGGACACTCTGAGCCAGGGCCTCCCCACCCTCCCAGGGAGGAATTCTTTCCTGGCATGGAACTGGACACAGCCACTGGTGTCCAGGAAGGGCTCTCTGTGTGACAGGTTTGATGTGGCCTCTGTGGGTTTGTCTTCTCCTTCTCCTCACTTGACTCAAGTGAATAAAGTAGGTTTGGATCTTCCCTCTTGTTTCAAAGACAGGCTCAGATCTGATGTCTGTGTTGCCACTGATAATAAAGCCAGTTGCAGAGGCTTTTTAATTTTCACTCAGTAGCTCTGCTTTCAAAAGCCTTTCTTCATGCTGAAAGCTGTTTTCAGGACAGTTGTGTTGGCCAGCTCTTGTTACAATTACGGAATAAAGATGGGTATTACCTAAAATAAGAAACACCAAACTTAGTGTTAGTTGAAGTGCTGACAAATGCTAATGCACTGTGGTCTGTTTTAGCAGTTTTGAGTGTTTAAAAATTAGTTATCTGTGCTGAGATGACACCTGCTTTTCTGAAATGTAACCCCCACCATAGCTTAGTCCTGTACTTATTTTCTGGCTCACTAAACATGTTATTCACTCAGATTTCATTTGCAGACGAGCAAAAAAAGGCGAATGAATACGAATCATTTTGATTTCTCTGAGGGGTTCTGAATAAATGAATAAATTTAGATCCCATTGAGTACAGATTTTGCATACTAACAGGTAGATAAAGCACATGGTTGCTACTGTGTGCTATTCTCCTTAAAATTTGTTTTGACATATGTCAGGGTGGTAATTAATTTGCAGACCATATTCATGGCACAGTGTGTGACCCTGCTGAGATAACTTTGTTTACTCAAAATGGCAACACTTTGTTGGAAATTTAATGGGGGTCCTCTCCATTATGTATATTCATAAAAGATCCTTCAGAACTGATTTCAGTTGAAGTATTGCTTTTTGGGAGAATCTGTCCAATAGAATGAGAAATAAATGATTACCAAATGAAATGTGCTTTCTCTTCAAAATGAAACAAATCATAGGTGATGTTTAAAAAGAAAAAAAACCCTTTGAATTTAACACTGTTAAGACTGATGCATATTTCTGACACTAAATTTTGTAAAGCAATGTCCACTCGAGTAACAACAGCTTTTTGCACCTTCAGCTGGAGCAGTTGTAAAGCTGACATTTCATCTTGGTATTTTTCCTTCTCTTTGAGTACATGTCTTCCTTTAGAGTCTTTATTTTCAGATAAAAAATCTTTGTTAATTCACTATTAGACATATCCAGGTAGCTGCAGAGCATATATAGGCTGATACTTAATTCCAGCTGACTTCTATACTTACAAGGTTTGTTTACATGCTTTGGTTCTCTACCTACACAAAAGCCTTTATTTAGTTGTAATGGAATGGAAATTTTTCGATAGAGGGTCTTCAACAAATGATTTTCTATGGAAAAAAAAATTGGAAGAGGCTGGGAATCTTGATGCTTTTCAGATTATGATATTCTTGCACTGGCAAAGTTCTTGAGCTAGAATTTAAGAAAAGTTCATTTTAGCTGTTGCATTGGGATAAAATTTTGTGTATTATATCAAGCAAATTTCTGAACAGAGATCTGCTTGCCAGTTGGTTGAATTTCAGTGAAAATAAGTCTGTTTATAAATGGAGTGTGGTGTGGAAGCCTCATCTTCTTGCTTTAGCATAGCAGTTCTCTTCTGGACAGCCTTACTCTGCTCCATGTAATTGTCTCTAGCTGCTGTGCTGGTGCAAGGTAGTGTTTCATCCTGTTTTGATTCTCACTCTGTCTTATCCCCTTTATCTCCTCAGAATGCTTTCTGAGCAGATGGATATTAGAAGAGAAAGAAGATGGCTAAATATGTAATGCTTTTGGAAAAAAACTTTGAGTGAACCTCCAGGCTTGAAAGTTTTGGCTGTGACTCTTTTCACATTTTTGGTGCCTCTTCTCTCACATCTCCATTTCATTTTGGTCCTTACATCTTCCTTTGATGTAGTTACACTGAACTAATCCTAAAATGGAAAGGGAGGTGAGGTCCAGTGCATCATCCTGTTGGCAGTAGGAGCCTGTAAGAGACATCTGTGCTCCAAGAGGAAGCCTTTTGTAATAAAGCACAAAGTGGGAGAATGGTTATTAGGTTGCTCAGTGAGACTTTGAATAAATGGCAGAAATCAGAGGCTGTGAAATGATGTGGAATTCCCATGATGTCATTTCTAAAGCAAATCCAAGTGAGAATTGCCCCTTCCTATGGCTGTAGAGTGCCAGTGTGCACCACTGTGGAAACTGGATCATGCTGCTAAGATCAGTCAATGAACAGGTAAATTTATTCACATTTTCCACAACCTAGACAAGTTTAACTGGTCAAATTTCCAGCCATCTCATAAGAAGGCAGGAGCAGACTATAAATCCACTGCAAATCCTTTAGTATTCCTAAATCGGAATGGAGTTCTTCTGCTGAGATCTTATATAAGCAAATGGAGCCAGATTTTTAATTCCTGCATAATTCATTTTATTAACTATGACCAAGTAGAACATCTGTTAAAATTCCATAATGTTCAGTTCATGGGAAAAAGAAAGAAACCCCTGAGTTCCCATTGGAGCTCTTCCATTTCCGTTCATGTTACAGGACTCCAGCAGATGTCTTAGAGGACGTTGTTATAAATGAGGGGACAGCACAAAAGAAAAGGAAGTGCTTTGTCCAGTTTCCCTGTGTACAATGAGTTACTTCACTGGCATGTCTGTGTGCAGGTTGCAGCCTCACAGTAAATCTGGTGTCCTTTCTGTCCTGAATTACCACAGCTTGGAAGAAGGGAGCAAGTCCAGAGTGGGTGTTCTGTGTGCTTTCAATCCAGTTTGTCACTTGTAAAAATATTGCAGATGGATTGGCCTCTAGCTTGGAAGTAGATTGAAAAGGAGATAAGTTAATATTATACTTTCTTAAAGACAAATGGGATGGAGAATGACTGGCCCTCTGTAACTCACAGATGTCTTGGAAAGAGACTGAGAGTCACTTTCAAATGTCAGTCTTTGCTGTGCAGGTAGCCCTGGCTGGGTTGTCCTCTGAGAAGACTTTTCTGAGACAATTCAAGCTCTGCTTGTGTTGGCCTCCATTCAGGTGAAGGTGGCAGTGGTGCTTTACTTGTCACTGATTCAGAACTCAGAGCTCTGAGTTTGAAAGGAAACCAGGGACAAATCTGACCCCACTTGAGTACCACACACTGCTGGCCTTGCTTTAGGTGACACAGCCCAGTTGTCACTGTGGGGAGTCCCAGCTCTTCCAGTCAGGGCAGCTGTGGGTTGGTTTGGGGTTTGTGGGCTTGTGTTTTCCCCTTTAGTGTGTGCAAGGCAGAGCCCTGGGAGGATAAAGGCAGCTGCTGCTGTCTTGGGAGGGAGAGAGTGATAGAATAACTTTGGGAGGAGAGGGACAGCCAGGTGAAAGTGAGTGAACTCACTCTGTGAGTGGCAGCAGTGTGACAAACAGCAGCAAAATTCCAGAGAGCCACAGAGAAACATCATCTCCTGAGGAGCAGGTACTGCTTGTTGTAGGTGTTCCACAGAACTCCTGTCCTGAGGTGTTTCTCAAAAGGGCTGTGAAGGACTTGCAGTGCAGCCTTTGTGGATGAGGAAAGAGCTAGAAGTAAAAAAACAAACTAAAAACCAGCAACAAAAAACTTATTCTTAAATAACTTAGTGCCTGGGAAAGGGAAACTAAAGCAACTAGCAGCAAAATGGGCTTAAAGGCACACCTGCTAGCATTTTCCTAATTTTAAAGGGTTGGTGAGCAAAGGATGCTGAGGGAGGTTTGTATAAAAATGTAAAACACAGCTGAGATATGTTGACCCCCGTTGACTGAAGGTTGGAGGGGTTTTCTGAGGGCTGAGTTCCATAGGGCACACTGCAAACAGGGAGCTCAGTTTGTTTATCCATTTAAGGTAGTTTTGCATGCTTTTCTTTTGTTAGGACATCTTTATATAAATATCCTGTTCTCTGAGCTGTTAGAGAGAGGTTTTTTGTTAAAAAGTTTATCTCTGTTGCTGTAGGACAGAAAGAATGTTATTAATACATTCTTTCACTTGCACAATTAAAACTTTGATCTTTTGTCATTCTCTGTGTATTACAGAGCAGATGTCGATAGAAAGAGGCAAACAGGACTATCTTAATACAATATTTGGAAAAATAAACATCCTCCTTAGTGAAATATGTGCAGTATCTGTCTTTTGTTACCTTCTGGAATACCGAGCTGGCTTTATGTTATTCTCGGACTCTAGATAGGTTAGGTTTAACCAGGAGTTTGCCAGGCAGGAGCTGTAACACTGGTTTTTGACTTTTACTGAGCAGCCAGCATTTTTTTGGCTTGGGTGTTTCCCTCTAGAGCATCAGCAGTCCCATGAAAAGGATGGGGGCTGTAAAATGGATTAACGAATTTTGTGGAAAACTGTGCAGAGCTTATGTGACTTCAGGATTAATAGGAGGAAGTTGAAAAATAAGTCCCTGCTTCCCACCCTAGCATCCCTTTGTCTAGGAAAGCCCATCACGGGAATTGTATTAGCTCTTGTATCACTTGTATCCTCCTAGGTATCAAAATCCAAGGGATTTCATTTTTAGGGGACTGTGAGGGTTAAAGGCAATTCTTGAGGGGTGGGAGCAGGAGACAAGTCCATGCTCTGGGATAAGGCCTCAGGCACCTCCCTGGCTTGTGACCTGGAACACCAATAAATGGATAAAATGAATAACTCTGCTGCTGTAGGTTGTGCTCATTACCTTCCCCCTGCAAATGCTGGAATAGTACTTGGAGATGAAAATGGAGATCTCACAAAGCACTTGTAAATGGCTTTTACAGACTAGAAAATAACCCTGGTTTCCCTAATTTACCACTTGTGGGAAATAGGTTTTGTGACACGCCCGAATGGTGGACAGAATCCTAAAGCAAATTCCTTGAAGTTTGGGGGGAAGGAATGGGGGTTTTTTTGCTTTCTTTTGGTCATGCATGTTCACAACCAAGATATTCTGGTTGAACACTCTCAGGACAGGTGCAGTGTCCACAGAAACTGGCCAGGAGCAGAATTCAGCCATCCTTGGTGCCATGGATGTTTTTACCAATGGAGCACACAGTTACCACATCTCTCTGACATCAATGGATACATTCAGATGACAAGAATTCCATATATGCAGAGCATTCATGGATTTTGAAAGCTACAGCCTTGCATCTGGGGTCTTTGAACAGAAAAACACTTGGAAAACCATGTATGCTCTAAGCACGGTGTGTGATTTGATAATGCAGATTCTTTCCAGCTGAATGTGTGTGCAAGCAGAGTCTTGCAGGAAGCGTGTCCTGCTCCAGGCTTCCAACAAAGATACCATTTCCATACATTCTCAAAGCAGCTTACTAAAGTGTTTCTGCAAATGCAGCATTCATGGTGTAGGAATGTGTTCTGTGGGTGGGTAGCAGCTCTGTGGGCAAGAACAAGTTGGGAAGAAAATAATACTGTGAAGAAAAGGTTCCAGTTTTCTTTGTGCTGTGGTATTTTTGTTTCTTTTGTTGATTCATTGTTGATTTGTTTTTGTTTTTTAAATAACCTATTTGCTGCACTGATTGCTTTGATTTTCACTTGTTTCACAATGGTTTGAATTTTTGGCTGAATGGTGGCTTTTAGTTTCAATTCCTCAGCTGCATTCCAACATGGACAACTGTATTTTGTCCATCTAAATTCTTTCTGTAGGTCTCAGTTCCTGTTTTGCTAAGTTGTAGAGTAATTGTGCTGATGGCTGGAGGGTTTTTGGTGAAGGCCACGTTTTGTTGGTGGGTGAAGCAACTTCTGTATGTGTGTGCTGAAGTGGGTAATTCCCTAATCCCAGAAAGGTATATATGTGTAGGGCATCTGCTATATAAAAGATGTACAAATATACAAAAGGATGCTTCTATATGTAAATTATGGTATTGCTTTTCATAATTTCTTGTAAAGGGTCTTGGACTCTCTGAAGCAGCTAGTCCTGTAAAATATGTGTGATTGGTGTGGAACAGCACGCAATTTAGCAATTTCCTGAAAGAACAGGACTGGTTTTCAAGGATGAAATTCTTGCCTGAAGTAGACCAAAACATGATTTTACAGTGGAAGGCTTCCACTTGCAGGATGACGCTGCTGTCAATATTAATAGCAATTAACAGCTTTTCATACTTAGGTTCCTGTTATTTGATTTCTCTGCACCTGCTAATAACAGAAGCACAGGTAAAAGAATCAGCAATCCAAGAATTAAATCTTTAACCCAAAGATTATGGTGAAGGTGTGAAAAAAACCCCAGATCTATGGCAGAGAGCTCATGTAATTTATCAATTATGCTAATGATTGGAAGAATGGCTAGACAGGCACTTGTGAGAGTGTGCCACAAGAACAGTTATTCCAAGTGCTTAAGGCACATCATGCTTTAATTATTTTCAAAGACTACCTGCTCATTGTCTAGCAGGAAATAGGAATTGATCCCACTGTTTTGAGTGCAGAAGTGCCCCTCAAAAGAGAAAATATTGAAAGCCGTACCTCGCTTCAGGATATTTTACGGGCCAGAATTTAGCGGAGGGAATAAACGAAACAGCTTTTCTAGCCTGTTCAGAGGGGAATCCCGGGAGCGCGGTGGGAATTCATCCTTGCAGTGAACATTTTGGGCAGGAAAAGGGAAAGGAGCGAATTCCCGGCGCTGCGGCGCTTCCCGCCTTGGGCAGCAGGGGGCAGCAGCGCCCGCCCGTGCGGCGCCGGCAGCGAATTTGGGGTGAAATCGGCGGATCCGGGATCGCTGCTTCATCCGCCGGCAGGGGAGACTCAGCATCTGCAGATCTGGGATCCAGCCCTGCCGAATTTCTGGGGACTAGCTTGTGGGAGGAAATGGAGTGAGGTTTAGTTTGGGGATGATTTTGTGGGTTCCTGTTTTTTAGCTTTGGTGAGGTTTTCATTTGATAGGAATTGATTATATAAGGTAGCATCCCCCATGTATTCTTGCCACATGGAATAGTGCCCATGTGCCATGAAGAAGAGAAAGGAGGATGTCTGATCCAAATACCTGCCAGTATCTGTGCTGAGACTTCAGGGGCTGCGTAATCAGCTATTTCAAATTTTACTTCAACATCAGTTTCATTAGTATTCTGCATTTATTTACTTATCTGTTGTAAGAAAAATACAATTAAATTTATAATCTTTGGGATAATGTGGTTTGCTCATTAATTTGAAAATCTTATGTTGCTTCTTAGTGACAGTGTAGCTGGAAATGCATGTGGGAGATGGAGCACGGCGGTAACATGATTTTCATATTTTTTATAGAAACTTAGGCAAATCAGGCCTGGTGTATGTACTGCAGATGGAAAACAGTGTTATTAAGCCAGGCTCTTATCTCACTTTTATTTTTTCTGTTAATTTTATGGAAGCCAATAAAGCCCAAGCTCTGCACATTTTATTTTTATGTTGGTTGAATATGTGAAAATTGTGTTCTTGCTTTTCAAAGCCAGCAGGTCTAGAGTTTGCCCTGAATGTTTTGGCATCACTCTGCAGTATTTGGGTCCCTCTGCCAGATCTGGCTGTCCCAGGCTTGATTCTTTCCCAGTTAAAGGCTGCACAATATGTGACATGGATAGATTTCTGTCCAGAGGAGACTGAGGCATCTCAGTGCTCTTTCAGACACAGCAAAGCCTCAAAAAGAGAGAGAATCATAAGCCAGGATCCTGCTCCTGCTTTCCCATGGGAGAACAGCCAGTACATTGTATTCTGTGTTTGCATTTGGCATTGTACAGTCTCTTAATGTAAAAGAGAGGGGCAAATAAAGAAGGTTCCGTGAGCATCAGAATAAATAATATGCTCATAGCTCAGTGGGAGGTTATCTGCTCCCTTCTT
This sequence comes from Petroica traversi, assembly GCA_025920805.1. Lineage (NCBI taxonomy): Eukaryota > Metazoa > Chordata > Aves > Passeriformes > Petroicidae > Petroica > Petroica traversi. Next base: position 5,736,412 of record JAHLSL010000043.1, on the reverse strand, counting down.
GCTTTTGCTGATATGAAATCCTGAAGTGCAATAAAGCATTTTAGGAGGCTCATGAAATACAAGACCATAAGGCACTTAACTCAGTCTTGTCTTGCTGACTTTAATGTACTTAATGACAATTAAAGCAAAATTCAGCCCATTATTAATTTTGCCACTGGCTATATACCTCACAAGTTTTGGGTGGATGTTTTTTACCCCTTTTTTCTCCAGCCTTCCCAGCATTTTGCCTCCTGGCCTGTGCAGCTGTGCTGCTGATATCCTTTCTATTTCTGGAAATGACCCATGCAGTTAGGTCAGTTTGTTTTAGCCTCACTCCTTGTTGCTGAAGTGGAATAGCACATTTCCCCTAACTGCATGAAAGCCAGGGTAGACAATCTTGATAAATATGATTAATGGGCCTCTGCTTTGCTCTGCAGCTGAAGGCTTCCTGTGTCAGCTGGGCAACAGCTCCCCAAACCAACCTTTACACGTCTCAGGTTCAATTATGTTGTTAAAGGTATTTTTATTCCCAGATTTTGCTGTAGGAAAGTCTTTGCAATTGAAATACAGTAATAAGAGTCTGAAGATGTATTATTGTCAGGAAAAGCATTTCATAAATATTGGGTGAGTTTGGATTTCCTAACTCAGTCCTGTTACCTAGAGGTTTGTTTGTTATGTTTCCCAAAACAGAAGTTAAATCTGGGGTTAGGGCGGTGTTGAATTCCTTGTCCTGATCAGCAGGAGAGCAACCATTACAGGACATAGTGACAAGTGGTGGCAGCTTTGAGCCAATTATGAATTGTCAGTACTTGGGATATATTTCTAAGTTACTGTTATGTTTATGTCCCATAATGTGACTTAAATATGCTATTCATAGAATTTGACAGAAGATTGTCAGAATTATTGTCAGAAGAAAACCCAAATTCATATCATATTTTCTTGGTGAAAAATGTTATCTGGAGACTCCAGCAGTTATGCAACTGCTCCTTCACAAATGGAATGAAAGAATATGGGGGGGAAAAATCCCCATGAAATAAAATGTGTGAGTGGTATTAAGGAACACTGAGCTTGCACCTCTCTGTTAAATCAGCAAGCACTCAAATTGTGAGGGTATTCTGTAAGTTGTCCTTAAAATTCAGAGCCCCTGCATGTGGGAATTGCTGGCTGCAGCACAGGCTGGATCCATCCAGCTTTCCTGGTGACTGCTCTGCCATTGTAATTGCAGCACAGCAGCACTCTCAATAATTGAGTACAAGTCTTAATAGCAAATAATCCTCTTGAAGTTGTTCCCCCTCCACTGCAATCAGAGGAGAGCTTTGTTAAGGCATTAACGAACAAATTAGCTACTAAATACTGGTAATAACATATTTCCCAAAGATTGCATTTTAATTATAGCCTAAGCTATGTGATTCCTGAAATCACTTCTTTGGCAAACCAGTGTTTGTGATCATTTCCAACCACAGTAAGTAATTGGCAAAATAACTAGTTTTTAAGTCTTTATTGATATGTGAACAGACTTTGCTTCTATATTCCTGCCTGCAGAAATACTTTATCAGTGTTTCTTTTCACTGCTGTTAGTATTTCAATTTAAATGGATTAGGCTGTGCTGTGAAATTATTGTTTTACTTCCATGTACAATATAGGGCTTCATTAGATTTTTAGATAGTGTAGATATTTTTTCACTTAACCATTACAAGAAACTCTTCCTCTGAGGGAGGAGGAATTAACCACTCTGGTTTTTTTAGTGTATTGGTTAATGCAAACTATTTATTTTGCTAATCTGTGTTGTAGTAACTAATTAGAAAAGTAAATTACGTTTAGACTTTGGCAAGAAGGGATTTTCTGGGTATATGGATTGTTTTTCCTCCCCAGATTTCAATAAAGACTCTACATCTTCCAATCTATCATCCCACTTCCCTTCAAACCTGACTTTTTTTATGAGGGAGCACAGCCGTCAAAATTGGCAAGCGTTAAGCTTGATAATTAGTTCAATATAGTGACCAATTCTTCGAATTACGAGTTCAAAGCAACACATGGACATGGATGAAATCAGATTTTGGCATTTCTCACTCAGATTGTTTCAGGACACTGCTGGAGCTTCTTTGATCTGTAAATAACAACTGCGGTTCAGTGTCTTACTTAAAATACATCAAACACATTCATGACTTTTGCTTTTCCATGTAGATCTGACTTCTAGTTACAGTTTTGGATCAGACTAATCAAGCTGTTCATGTTTTGAGATTTCCTAGAGAAAGCCAACAAACATAGCTCTTCTCATTCTTTTAAGAAAAGCAGAAAAGACTTTTCTGGTGTGATGTGCACCCCAGACTACATCAACAGATGCTTTGTGAAGTCAAAAGTGACCATTTCCTGTACAGAAATCCTCTACAGCCTGATGACAATGGGTGTCTTCCTCTCCTCTTTCAGCTAAAACAAGTGAACCAAGGGTTTATTTTTGCTGTGCCATGTGGTAATATCATTTCCCTGCTGTGTCTTGTACAGACCAGTGTTTTTGCTACTTCTGACCTTTTTTGGGGTTTGAACTGTGCTGTGCCAGCCAGCAGACAAGTAGCTGGAGATGACCAGGCAGACTCCTTAAAGATACACACAGGTGCTGACCTAGTTCAGTAAGAGTCACTGCCTTTCAGTAGCTGCACTACCCCTGGGCTTATCAGTGGGTTATAAAAGAGCTGTATAATTTCTCGGTAGCAAAGGAATGTGGGGAACTGTGTCTTCTTGGAGTTTCACCATCAACTTTCCAGCTGAGTAACTCCATATCTCTTGTTTGACTCCCAGTGTTTGGCTTAGAAAGGTTCAGCATCCAGGGGCGGTGCAATGGGGATCTTCTGCTCCAGAGTTCTGTAGTTGCCCAAGTTCCACACAAACAGAGGTAGAAGTTCTTCTATATAACCCTTAATATCCAACTCAGTGAAAATTCACTGCAACCCTCCCAACCCCTCCCCCTAAAATCATAACCCTGAAACTTAGCTGCAAGACAAGCTTCTTGTCTAAGTTCCCTGTCCCTTTTCTGCTTATAATCCATTGATATCTCACTAATGGAGCTTTTATTCCTGTGGGGGGCAGGAGACAAAACCCAAGCAGGCAGGTGAGATTGTGCTGATGGGGTTATCCCTGTGTTCTGTCCACTGCCTTGTCTCTCCTTGGGACCAGCTGTGGAACCGTCAGGAGAGGCAGGAGGTAGGAAAGGTGCCCTGCTGTGTCTCAGGCTTGCAGCCGTGACAAGACAAGGGTTCAACCTCCCTTCAGTGAGTCCTTGGTCCTACCAGCACCCCTGACAAAAATGACTGTAGAAAGAGGCACTACAAATCCTAAACTTTCACATTAACCCTTCTAAATGGATGCAGCTGGCTTAGAGTCTTCTTACACCAATGATTGATATTTTGAGGGGAGGTAGCTTATATTTATTATATGGAAAAACAAATTATCCTTTCTAGTTATTCCCCATCTATCTTTCCCTTCAACACTCTGCTCCAAAACGCCCTTAGTTATTTCTGTATCCTGCCTTGCAAAACATCATCTTACACAGATAAACTTTGAATCTCCGAGGGCCAAATCATGCTCCTATCTCTGTTCTCCTGCTGACTTCCCTCTCAGCAGAGCTGTGGGCTGACAAGTTGGGTCAAAACACAAGCCCTGTGTGGCAGAGGCTTCTGCAGCGTGGCTGCATGATGGTCTCTTCCCTTTGTTGCAAAATCTTTTGAAAATTGCAGCCCATTGTCCAGAAATAATAACCATAAGAACATCTAACAGGCTGTGGGCATAGAAGATATTTCAGAAGGAAATTCTCACCGTGAAAATTCTTGGCAGCTTTGGCACAGCTTCATCCCACACCTGTTGTGCTTGGCACAGGTTTTCACTTCTGTCTCAGGGCAGGTTAAAAAGCTGTACACATCCAAAACCCCCTGAGTTATGTAGCTATTCCCCAGTGTATTTACTTTTTTAGGGCTCTGAAAAATAAGCACATTTTTTGAGTGCTTACACTCCATCCTAAAGTAATGAGTAGGAATTCCATTTTGGATTCACAGCTCTGTCACCAGTGCTCTCTTATTGTTTTTTTCACTTTGCTCATAAATCTAGATTTGTGTTTAATGTATGAATTTTGAATTTTAGGTGGTTGAGAGATGCTTACTGGGAATATTTAATGGTATTGTTATTTTGAGAGCATGTAGTGTCTGAAGGAATGCAATTAGAAACTAAGCCCAGGAATTTCTGTGGCAGGTCAGGCACTTCTGGCCTCAGCTGTCATTGACTGGAAGAAGAATAAAGCTCACAGTGCCTCTGCAGATCACTGAAGCATCCCCTTCCCTGATGTTATGATACAGGTCATACACTTTGTTGAGAGACAATATGAGCATGTCTGGTGGAAAAATGTTGTTCTTTGGGTAAACTTGGGTGTTACTGTTTCTTCTCACCTTTTATGATCCACATCTCTGAGAGTGATGTGAATATGTGAAGTATGAGCTGCTTTGAAAGAACAGAAGTGTGTCTGCATCTAAGAACCACGGAAAAAATGTCTGAGGCGTGAACTGGATGGTGTGGTGAAGCTTCAAACACCAGCCAACAAAAGAGCCCTGATGTGTTTGTTTTCGTTCCTTTATTTTGAGAGCCTATTTCATGATTGTTGATGCTTGATTCAGAATTTTAGGAGGGTGTTTGAAGAAAACAGTAGCTGTGTGACTTAAGAGGCTGGTGAAGCACCATGGCCTTCATGACTGAGGGCAGACTCACCTTGCCTAGGTAGTCCAGATGCCTGTGAGGGAAGATAAATGAGGAAAAACAACAATTTGAGAAAAATTTGTAGCCACAGTTAAGTGTAAATCCTTCAGGTTGGCAGGCTATGGGGAGAGAATTCTGCCCAAGTTCCCACTGGGCTGTGCCTTGTTCAGAGGGCTGAAAGGCAAGATGCAAAAGTTCTTTAGTTCTTTGTTTTATCCTAATATTTGAGTCAATGTGTTGCACAGATCCACAGGTCAGGTGAACATAAATTGTGCAGTTGGAATTTATCTGGGCATTAAGTTAACCTCTGACTCACCCCGGCAGTGGTACAGCATTACAAATGTAGTCTTCAAGGAAGGATGAACAAATTTCCTAAGCCACTGGGCACAAACAAAACCTTCAGAACCAGCCAAGAATACCTCCTTGTTGCACTGTTCTGTCACCCCTCGTGCCCTGGGATGTATTTCTTGTGGCTAATGCTAGGAAAATTCAATCTGTCCATTTGTGCTCAGAGTGACTCAAGGTACCTCTCCTGTTTTGTCCAGCTCATGTTTAGTTCTGTGTCCTGTAAAGGGTTTCCAGACCACCAAGTGTGATGAATCTCAGCTCAGCATATGAATATCAGTGGTTTGACAAATTAACCTCTTTTGTTGATACACTTCAGCAGAAGGGAGCATAAAGAAGAGAATGCAAAAGCATGGTTTTCTTGACATCCCAGCTCTTTTGGAATTAACTAATCCAGGCCACAGGAATCTTGTGCATTACTAAGTGACCTGAAAAGAATTTTTCCTCTCATCTATGATTTTATTTTACCTTCATGCTCTCCCAAACCCCATCAGACACACAGAGCTCCCATTAACAGTGAGGAAGGAGCTTACAACATCCAGAAACAAATAAAGCTCAAGTATATGAGTTGGAAATGGATCTTGTGTGTGTAAGGGAACCACTCTCATTTCTTTTCCTAAGAAAAGAATTTCCTTTCTCTAGATTTCCCCCCTATTCTGAATTAAGAAGGGGAACAGAGCTGAGTAGCAGTGGTAGGAAGAAGCCAATCAAGGATCCAATATGAACTTTGTCCAAAGGAGTTAGCTGGAAGATCCTTCATGGGTTATGGGGAGAAACTGAAACATGGGATTTCTTGCTGAGGTTCATGTTTGACCTCACAGTCCCCTTGGAAGTGATGGCCCTGAAAGAAAACGGCCTAGAATGACTTAAAGTATTTATTTTCCAAAGGCCCATGAATTGCCAGCATAGGGAGTGCTTTTACTGTAACAAAATACTGTGTATTTAAAGAGAATTCCTTCTTTTTGAGGAGAAATGTGACCTTGATTAAATTATTTCTATTTTTAATCAACTTTAAGGTCCCTGGAACCTCTGAAGTTCTCAGCAGCTGTTCTTCAGATGTCTCGTGGCCTGTTGGCCTCACAGATTTCCCCATCTCCTTGGGAGGACTGAGGCCTCTGAACATCCTAAACAGCCAGAGATAACATTTTGTGGCCAAGAAAGACTCAGTGGTGCCCTGAGCTCAGGAAAGCTCTCTGCAAATGGTCTCCAGAACTTCCCCAGAGAGGCTGTGAGTTAGAGAACCGTGCTAAAGAGCACTTCAGCCTTACAGTTGTACACTGATCCCAAATACTGGATCTTCTTTCTGCTGCCAATCTTTCTTTTGTGCATTATGTTTCCTTTGAGAGCACAATGCAGGCAGGATCTCTTCAGCCCTTACTTTGCTCTTTAATCCAACACCACCAACCAAAAATCCACAGGGTTTAAGCAGCTTCACCATTTATTTACACAGGTCTGCAGCAGCTTTTTGTTTTCTTTGTTGTTTCATCTGTGGTTCCCCCTGCCCCCTGCTGTGTTTTGGCTGGTTCTGTGTTCCGTAGGAAATTCTGAAATTGTGTTTAGCTGCCTGCACGCAGCCTCCCTGTGCTTTCACCTCATCCATGTGGTGCAGTGTAGGACCAGCTCCCAAAGCCAAACTGCCTTTTCTTACTGAAGTGATTCTGCAAACAGCCCAGCCACAGCTTCCTATGCATCTGTACCCACAGCAGCTCTGCTTCCCTGTTGTTCTGACCCAGACTCTGCTTTTGTGGCCCCAAAACTCCCTGCTCCAGCCCTGAGCTGTTGGTTGAGCAGATGGTCACAGATGCTGGGCACTTGCCCAGGTGCTGGTTGCCAGCCCACTGCCTGCCTGGCCAGCAACACCAACAGCTGCTGACTCCTCCTGGAGTCTTTCCTGCAAAGTGGGGCTGCCAAATCAGTTTCTTGGCTCAACCAAGATGCCTGCAGATGAGTTTGAGATTTTATTTGATGCGCACACGAGTTTTAGGAGCTCTATGTTTGCTGCTGTCCTATTTGCCTAAAATCAGGTGAGTTCAAAAGCAAAGGAGGAGGGGAAAAGAGAGCAATTAATACACCACTTCAATAGCAAAGCAGTCTAAAAATGGAGCTTTATACAGTCAGAGACAAGATGTCAGTAAATATCCTACTGAATGGCTCATGCTCCATTACTTACTGGCACAGCAATGAAATAATTTTTGGAGCAAGATTATAAGCATACAGTAGAGATGGAAACCTTAATACTGATTAAGTATTATTATCCAAGTGATTAACTAAAAGTTTGCTATCCAGACAGTGTGTAGTTGCAGCTGATGGAAGGCAAAGACCAACAAGGCCAGTGAAATTTGGATCAGGACCATGTAATAGCATTACTAATTGGCAAAGGCATTGGGTTTTACTGCACTAACAAATATTGCCATTTATCGTGTGTCAGGTACCCATTGAAAATACATGGGCTGCAGTCCAAATACCTGTGGAGATTAACAAGTTGAAGTTTAGTTCAGGGCAGTCCAGAAACCACGAAGGTATGAAAAATGAGGAAAACTTGTTGGTACAAAATGTCCTCAGATTCACCAGTGCAGATGTCCTTTCAGGATTTGTTATAGATAGTCTGTGAGTAACCAAACCATGATGCACACCTGAGGCACCACTTTCCTTTTCCTCCTAAATATGAGATTTTAATTGAAGATTTAGTTATGGAATTTTGTCTGTATGAGCAGAATTCCATAGTTTATTATAGTGAAATGCCTGAAATAGCAAAAAAAACAAACAAAAAAAAACCTATAAAGGAGGGTCAGGGAGTTTAAAACCAAGATATTTGAATTGCATGGTGTGTGTGCATTGGGTTTTGGCCTTTACCCACTGAGAATCAAACTTGCAAATGCTGAAGGCTTGCAGGGTTTTTCCATTGTTAGTTTATTTACAATTAATTGTATCCATGCCAGATAACTGACACAACAGGTACTTGAATGGGCTTAGAAATATATATATATATATATATTTAAGAGATATCTGGTACTTTGCTGCTTTTAAGCTTTAGGTCAGTCAGTGGGGTTTTATGTAAATCTGTCAATGTCCTTTCTACCACTGGTGATCTTATTTCTGACTGCAAGCACTACTATTTAATTCTGTCAAAGGTGCTTCCGTAATTAAATTTATAGTGCAGCTTAATAACAGTTCAGAGAGCATAAAGCTCCCAATGTGTTTTAGTTCTACTTGAAAATGGATACCCAGGCTCCAGTAAAATTGGATAGCACTTTGTGACCCTAAAGTTTTTCTGTTCAATCACACCTTGACATTCCATGTCACTGGGTTGGAAAAGGTTTTTGTACAAGCAGGTTTTTGAAGTGTTTTAATACATTGACAAAAAAATCACAATGAAACAGAACTGTTGGCATTTCTGAGTATCAAAGCTGTTCTGCTCTCCAAGTTCCTGTTAACTTGAGTGTGAACTGCTTGACTGAAATGTGTGCAGGGTCAGGCTGCTTCCAGGCATGGAGATGGAAGAAATCCTGCTTTCCTTACTTGGTGCAGCATGCTGAATTATCAAGAAGTTACTAGTACTTGTATATTTATCTCCTTCTTGTATTTTTCCATGAGAATAATCAGGAGATAAAAGAAGTTTGTTAGTTAGCAAAGAAATTATTAAATAGTCCTTTGACAGTAAAGAAGTTGCAGCATTAGAAAATCCTATTGACCAAAAGTAATTTTCAGGTTTTAGGAACTAAAGTATCCCTGAATATGGACATGGTGCCAATGCCCAGATGCCACAGCTTGAATAAACTTTTTGATCAAGGATACAGGTGTATTTTTGGATGAAAGAATGCAGCATTGAGCGTTGCTTCCTTTTCAGCCTGAGCTTTGCTCCAATATATCCTTTAATTCCTGTGCTCAGACTAACAGAAAACCTTTGATTACCAGTGCCTATAAAGAGCAGATGGTATCTTCTGACTGTGTTTTAATATGAGTATGGATTGAGACTGTGCATATTTTAAATCAACTGTGTCTGTAAACTCCATTCAGTGTTACCTGTGCTTTGAAGAACTTCAGATATTTAATATGTCTGCAGACATCCCATAAATTCTTATTCACCCCACCTGCTTCCATGTGCAAAGTTCCTGCTGTTACAAGTAGAGCTTTGATGAATATTTCGATTGCACTATAAAGTTCTTTCCTTCAAAGATATGGATTTTCCTCATGGAAATGCTTTGTTTCTGTTCAGAAACACAAGGAGAAAAGGACTGTCTTATGTCTGCAGCTCTCTAATGTTACAAGTGGGGTGGGAATGAATAGTTATTCCTACAGCTGTAATGAGCAACCAGTAAAGGCTCCTGTTACCCCAAAAGATTGGTCAAAAAACCAAATTTAGTCTATGTTTTTGATTTTTGGTACTAAAGCCATCTCTTTCCATAGTTCTGACAGGACGGCAATGTTACTCTGTTAATCTCATGACCTTTCGTCCCTGCTCTCCTCTACCTTTCCAATCATCCATCAGAAGTATCAGAAGTCCCAGTTACGGGAACCTGGCTGGGCTTTCTTTGTTTCCCCTCTCCAGGAATCAGCTATTTAGAACAAGATAGAGTTCTACACATGCAGCCGTGTGAAACTACAGCACCATTTTCCCGAAAGGGGATGTTTTACTGCCTCATTAATACCAGCTAGAAATCCTGCTTTACAGCATTACATCAACAGGAGCAAGGTGGAAACACGAGTGGAAACACTGGGCTGAGGGCTGAGGTTTTCATTAGTGTTTTTGGGTGTTGTTCCTGTCTTTGTAAAGCTGCAGGGCTCTTGGGAGAGCTGTGTGCCCCATATCTGGCCAGGAGGTTTACAGAGCTTTAGATTCATCAGTTATCATCTTCCTTGTCTTTCTTCACAAATGACCTCTTTGTGAAGCTCTCCAGTAGAGAGTTGTTTGATCAGAGTTGACTTTGTGAGGTCTCCCCCAATACTTCCTGGAAGACGTCATAATTTAATGGTTTAATTTTATCCTGGAGCATTTGGGTTCCGTGCAAAATCTCTGGCATGTGTGGACATACACCCCTGTAAGAAGAAAGCTGGGATCTTGCAGCTATTAAAGATGTTTGTGTTACAGTGTCAGGATATGACCTTTTGCCATCCTGACACAGGGCTCAACAAGAAACCTGGTACATGCTGTTTTAGGCTTCAAAACCAAACTGGAAATTTGCAGACATAATATGAGTGTTCCCTGTGTTGCTGGCAAATGAGATCCACAGGTGAGTTGTATTCCTAAAGAAAATTCTTATCCAGAAGGCTTTTTCCTTCAGGGAATGTGAGCTTCTGAATGCAGCAGTAATTGAAAATGGAAAGGTTGTGTTCTCAGGTGGGCTTCACATGTGTTCTCATTGCACATCTGAGCTGGCACATTGTGTTTGGGTCCTTCAGCCACTGCTGTAATATGAATAATCCGCAGAAACTCGATCAAAAGCAAAGTCTTACTGTTAACTGTCTGTCCTCTTGGCAAAAGGTCATCTTTGAGCTGATGACCTTCTAGGCCAATGGACAAGATGAAGGGCTACCATTTTTCCCAGATGTCAGACCCAGAGAGATTGAGTGCTTTGCCTGAGGTTATGCTGTGAACTTCCTATGCAGTTGGGGAATTCTCCTCATTGCCACAGCAGTTTCAGAAATGAAAGACCATCCTGCTGCCTCACTTAAGGGTTTTTGTTATGGACTAACAGTTGAGCACACACGTGGCATTTTGTAGGGTGCTGGGGGTGAAACTGTCACACTGGCTGACTCTGCTAATGATCTACTCTGAAATTCAGTGTTCATGTGTGGGGACTTCTCTCCTGCTCACTATTGAACCCCAGAATAACAAAGTCCTGTAGCTCGAGCTCCTGCACCACAGTGTGCCTCAGACTACAGGGGCTTGCACAGACTCTTAGGGCTGTTCTTGTTTCCCACAATTTTCTGCGTGTTTGTCTCTAAACGAACCATGAAATGATTCAGTGCCCGCATGTGGTTTTAATAACAAGCGTATGTGGGCAAATGAGAAAATACAGAATGTTTGACTGGAAGTTTCCAACACACACCATGGGTTAAAATCGAAGCAGGTTTGTAGTACAGTGCAGTCAGAGTTGGTTAATTACTTTGGGATAGGTGACATTCTAGATGATCCTTTTCTCTCTAACCTTGTAACAACTGTTGAGTGGTGGAAGACTACGCTTAATTAACGGCAGATTTGGAGCAATAATCTCCAGCTTGATCTTTACTGGGATCTGATTGTTTTTCTGGGAAGTTCATGTCATGTTGGTTTTTCGGCTTTTTTGTTTGACTGCTGTTGTTGGTGGTTGTTGGGGGTTTTGGCTGTTTGAGAGAGAGAAAGAAATAAAGTGCAGCAAGCAGCTTTCTGATTGTGTTTAGCTGAGAGTTATGTCAAGGGCTTATGCTTCCACATCTTGAAAACTATAGCTGCTGAAGATCCATCATGGCTAGATATGGTCTTTCCAGAGCCCAGAGCAATCCTTCCCTTTGCCACGTATCCTGAGCTTTGCAAAATGCTTCTGAAAAGACTTTGTGTCCTTCATTATTATTTTGTTAGAGTGAAGTAAGTTCTCAGATTTTCAAACTCTGCTTTTCTGTTCTCATTTCCCACCTCAGACATGTTCATTCGTGACGTCCACTCTTCTATGGTTTACTGAAGGGAGATTTACATCCCACTGCTCTGAGATTAGAAGAAATTTGTTGCTGTCAGATGAGAGAATCTCTCAGACTATTCTGAATCTATGTGTTCTTTTGCTACCAAACGTGAAGGGTTAATGTTGGTTTAGACTTAAACAGCTTTTTCTATCAATCTGATTTAAGCTTGCTGATGAAAAGCACAGTGAGAAATGCTTTTGGCAGTCTTTGATGTCCTTGTGCAGGAAAGGGGGGAGAGAGCAATGGAAAAGCCACAGGAAGGTAAGATGATAAATAAAGACGAGCTCTTGAAAATTTTCTGCAAGCGGGAGAAGAAAAATCTGTTCCTGTGCCTGTGATGAGGAGGTGAAGAAGTAATGACTTAAATTGCTCTGGGGAACCATCCAACAAAACAGCACCTGAGCTGATCATCTGTGCAGTCCATCCATCAGGAGAGGCTGCTAACACAGGTTAGACAGACCAGCTGGGAACCGGCCCTGCCCTTGGTCCATGGCCTTCAGGTCTTATTTTCTCAATCAGATGTATTTCCTGTGAAAGGCAGGTGCAGTTGTAAGAGAACAAGAAATGCAAGGGAGCACAGCAATTCCTCTGACAGCTGTGCTTTAGGTGTTGTGTAGAATAAGAGACTTAAGTAAAGCAGGTGGATAAAGCCTTTGGGAATGTGTTAAATTCCATGCTTCTCCACTTTTGTTATTGGAAGAGTTGTTTTTTCTGGGAGTTTTTTTCACTATCTTCAGTGTCAAAGTCCCTGTGAGTGTAGAGGTCCCTGAACTTGGTGAATAGGTGTGTACAGAAGCTGTGCTGGGCAAACTTGGTTTCCTCTCAGTCATCTTGGAGCACCAGACTTGCTTGCAAAGAGGAGCTACGTGAGTGTAGGTCTGCTGAAAGCTCTGCTCAGTGCACAGATAAGAAGAGAAGTGTCAGCACAAAAACTGTGGTGAAATTCACTGTAAATCCTGCAACCTTCATGTAGCTGACTTAAGTAAAACTTACAAAAAGTATTCTTAGCCCCGAATTTGGAAACATCCAGGCATATAAGCTGGGGAAGGCCAAGTGGTGTGTGTCCTGAGGGTACAGAATGTTTCAGGAGCACTCTGAGGCTGAGGGAAGGGCAGTTCTCACAGCTGTTCTGCTTTCTGCCTCACTGTGGAAGGGGATCCAACCCCAGGCAGTTTGTGGCTCTTCTCACAAAGTCAAAGGCTGTAGCATCCAGGCAAATACTTGCATGTTCCAGGAGGGAAATGCACCTCTCTGAGGCACAAACATCCCAAGGTGCTGCAGGTAACACCTGTATGCAGTTATTTTATCTCTGCGCTCATCGGGCTTAGGAGCGGAGCCGTATCTTAAAGGAGCTGTCACAGCAATCCTTGTTTGCCCCCAAGGTGCCTCCTGAAGTGCTCCTGCAGGTAATTAATCACCTAATAAAACACACTCTTTGACAGTAGGTGGAATTTGGAAATTAATTTGCGCCCCTTAAATGAGGCTTCTAAAACTATAATTATGGCAAAAGAAAGAAACGAGCTGTGTCAGGTGCATAAATGATTTATTTACCAAGAATAAACTGTCACCAAAGTGGCACTTAGCTTGCTGCATCTGCGCTGCATTTCTTTAAGGTGAATTAAGCAATGACATTTGCCTTCCTTCCCATATTTGCAGGTCTTGGGGCAAATATTCAGTTTTTAGTGAAGTGTTTGGTACAAAAGTGACCTGTAACAATGTAATAGCTGCCTTTCCAACCTTCTCTTTCTTTAATGTGTGATCTTACTTCTTGCTGCCCTATCAGCCCCTGCTGGATGCCTTATCCACTGAAGAGCCTCTGGCCTCAGCAGAACTTGTGCAGCCCAGCTGGCCATTTGGATTTCTCATTATCTCTCCAAATGGTGGATTTTGTGAGCTGGATGTTGGTAGCAACAGGAAATAGAAAGGGGAGGAAGTTTTAGCTTGTTGGCTGGTCTGCATATGGAATAAGTTACCTGGACTAAGAGGAAATCCAAGATATCTGATTCTCTCTCTCTCTCTTTTTTTTTAATGATAGAGGTTTAAAAATGCCTGAGAGAACTATTTTTGAAGGTTGTGAGAAAGCAATTTAAAAATCCAGATAAATATGAAAACAGCAACATTTTAAAAGCAAATCGTTTACAAAAATATTTACCTTCAAAAATGCCCTTTCAAAAATGTGTTACCAAAGTGTCTGACTGTGCACCAGAGCATCTGAAGACTTTTTTTAAGTGCATGTGCAAAGGGGACATGGACTTCAGTGCAGCCTTCCCTGCAAAATTGCCACTAATTGTTCTAGTTGTTACAGCTGAAATGTATTTCTTGCTGACAGTGTAATTGGCTGGCTTCAAAGGGCATACAGTGCATGTAGTCTGTGGGACATGGAAGAAAATTGTCTCATTATTACATATTAATCTTACATTATTGGAGCTTTTATTTCTGAAAAAGCCCAAGAGGATTTCTATTCATTTGTGTCAGACTGGCTTCTCTAATGCTCAGCTCCAGGGAAGGGCCCTGCCTCATTATTTCCCCCATCCTTGTTTGCTGGAGTTGAGTTCGCTTGAAAAAGGGGTGAGGATGCTCAGCATCACTCGCTTGATTCAAAAGTTCTGCACATATTGAGATTTCTGGAGTTAAAGCCCCTTGAGAAAAAAAGTGGAGTGAGGGTGAAATGAGTTGCAGTGGCCTTTTGATTTATATTTTAGTCATGTCATTTCCTGCACCAGAAGTGACTTCTGCTGCAAAGCATCACTAACACAAACAAAACAGGGTGCCATTCAGAAAAAGCCCCTGTGATGTGATGAGATTGGCAATGCCATATTGTAGCTGTGAGAACTGACAGATTGCAAACAATTCGTGTGAGCAAAAAATACTTGTGATGCTGACTCTTCACTTAGGGGTGTGATTTGGAATAATGCTCTGCAAAATCCTTTCAGTATAAACTAACACAAGTGAAGTTTTACCACAAGGTATTTTTGCTGTATTACAGAGGTTTTTGGAAGTGTACTGGAAATATTTTTCATGCAGACTGAGTGGCAAAAATTAAACACTCAGGAATGCAGCTGAAGGGGCAGTCCAACCACCCTGAGCATGTCCTGGTTTGCTTGAAATATGGTTGCCCTTTCCAGGCACTCAATTCATCTTGAGGCCAATTTTAACAGTGCTCAGTGCAGAAATGGCTGTTATGACATGCCCTGAGCCAGCTCTGGTTCAGCTTGTGTAAATTCTACATGTGGGGTGCCTTAGGAGCTGACAGGTGGAATTTTATTGTGATCCTAATTTAACTATTCTACCACAGTAAAGGCTTTTGGAATGTATCTTACTGAGTTGCTTTGTGTTTCAAAGCAAAAGCACGAGTTCTTTGCTTTTTGTTGTTTTTTTAATGAGCACATCTTGTAAAGGCTCTTGCTCAGGGTAGGATCTCCCCAGGGCTCAGTTGTGTTCCCAGCTGGGCACTCTCCATCTGGTCTGTGGGCACAAACCATCATGTCAGGGTCTTTTCTGTCTATGGGAAATTTCCAACATAACAGGCTGGTTTCTCCATGTCCATCAGCATTTCAGAAGGAATTTGGGAACCTCCTTTCCACCCCATATTAATTCTAGGCCTGTGACAATGGTAATGGAAATTCCATGCCTGTGGCAGGGGGGTTGGAATGAGATGATCTTTAAGATCATTTCCAAACCAAACCATTCTGTGAGTCTATGACTTCCAGACAAACTCAAGTCATTCACTGGCATCAGGTCAGCTGAGCTTTTAAAATTGCATGTGAGACCATAGAATGAGCATAGATCTGCAGGTTTCTTAATTCTTTTCATGATCTCAAATCCCACTACCAGCACATGGTGTTACTATTTAAAGAAATGTGTTAATGGAATTATATCCTTTGATTGAAAGCCACAGTTGATTTTTGCTCATGTATGAGTTCTGCAGATTTTGGTTGTTTTGTCTGAAGTGGTCTATTAGCACTTGCCCTGAGATAAAAATTGCTTTTTAAGTGAAGAAAGGATTCTGGCATGAGTCAGAAAATCCCAGGGAAGATAAATGAAAAATGTAATTAAAATGCCTTGAGGTTGAAACATTATGGGAATTGTAATGTATAGCTTGCTAATCTCATTAGAAAAAATCCTGGTTTAAGTCACCTGGTTATATTATATTCTGCTAACACCAGCCTGCTCCTTCTCAGCCCAAAAAGTTATGAAATTATACTGTAAAATATCAACAAAGTGAGTGTATTAGTCTGTAGCATTGCTTTCCCTCCTTTTCTCTTTGGTTCTAAATTTGGTTGGTAATTTTTCTTTACTGCACTGCCTGGTGCCCAGTTTCTTGAGTCAAAGTTGCACTTCAGCCTCTGGGACACCATGTTTTTGATCAGGATCAATATTTTTTATTTCAAGTGCTGCTTCAGTTTAGTTGAACTAATTGAGGCAGATATATTCCAGCCAGACTCAGGGTGACAGGAGCATTATCTGTGCATTATGGGGACTGTGATTAGCACTCAGAATAAGGCATCCAATCCATCCATAAGGCTGCAGGAACAGAAACAGTTCTGGTGACATAAGGGCAGGTTTCCCAAGACGTTTCTACCCTACTGTCCAGTGAAAAGGTAAAATTTCAGCAGATTCCTCATGGCTAGGGATTGCCTGACTATTTCTCCAAGCAACATTTTTGCGTTCAATTTTCTTTCTTCTCGAGTAATGCCTGTTAGCATGAAAGTTATTTCATTGCTGACTGCTTCCCAGCTGGAAGACAATTGGGAAGACTGTGGTTCAAATCATATATATATATATATATATATGTAAATCCCATTGATTTTGTCTGTGTATTGCAGACAAAATCCTGTATCTCCCCACACAACTTGAGCCCTTGCACTGCGAGTTTTGTGACTGTACCTGTGACAGCAGGGAACTGGCAAATCTGCTGTGATGGGCATTTGACATGGCTGCAAAACCAGTGAGGAAAAGAAATCATCTCGATTGAACCTTCTGGGTGCAGAAAGGCTTTAAATGAATTTAAGCTGTGAAAGCAGCGTTTCCCATCCTGTGGCATTTCCCATCCCGTTCCCTCTGGAGGCCATGCTGCAGTGGGCGTGCAGCTTGGCTTTCTCCTTTTGGTGTCAATGTTTTCCACAGAAGGAGGTTTCTTAAAGGGACCATCAGTGCAGCAGATGCTGAGCTCAGACCTGAGAGGAACGTGCTGGGAATGGTGGGATCTGCTCCCATGGTGGGGCCCTGGCAGGCACTGCTTGGCTGTGATGCTGAAGCTTCTTGGTGGAGCTCCAGTTGTGTTGTTCCCTTGGCTTGTCCTCTCTTGGGTGTTTGAGATCACTGTGAGCTCCTCTCTGTGTATCTAAAGTAACACACAGAAAAGATTAGACTGTGTTAGCTGGCTTTTCTCCTCAGTCACCATGTTGGTTGCAGCCCCAAATTAGCAGAACACTTTGTTAAGGCATCAATTCTACAAAACACTTTGGCCCAGCTCCAGCTCTGGAGGAGCTTTTAGATTAATGGGAAGTTGGAAGTGTGAAAAAGAACATGGAGCTTTGAGAACTTGCATTTGGTCTTTAAAGCATAATCTTGTTCCCATTCAACAACAGTGAAAGCTGTTGTGATGGTTTAACCCCAGCTGGCAGCTCAGCCACTAGTGGGATTGGGAGAGGAGTGGAAGAGAGAATTTGAGAAAACTTGTGAGTTGAGGTACAGACAGTTGAAAAGGTAAAGCAAAAGCCAAGCAAAGTAACACAATGAATTAATTCACTTCAAGGACAGGCACGTGTTCAGCCATCCTCAGGACAGCATGGCTCCACCACGTGAAATGGGGACTTGGAAGACAAATGCCATTGCTCCAAACATCTCCCCCTTCCTTCTTCTTCCCCAGCATGGTCAGGGATGTCCCTTGGGCCAGTTGGGGTCAGCTGTCCCTGCTGTGTGTCCCCTAACTCCTCATGCACCCCCAGCCCACTCACAGGTGGGGTGTGGTTAGGAGGGGAAAGGCCCTGTCTCTGTGTGAGCCCTGCCCAGCAATAACTAAAACATCTCTGAGTTATCAACACCATTTCCAGCACAAATCCAAAACACAGCCCCAAACTGACTGCTGTGAAGAAAATTAGCTCTAGCACGGCTGAGCATGTGCTTAAGTGCTTTGCCAAACGTGGAGGGGATGATTTATACTGGTAAAGTGGAAACTTGGTAGTGTCTACTTTGCTGATTACAGCTCCAAGCAGGATTTCATAGAAGAAGCTTGAGCTGCTGTTGTGCTCTGCAATTCAGTTCCCTGCTATAGCCCAGAATTACTCCTGGGCAGTGTGAACAGAGCTGCAGGATGAGCAAATGAAGGAAGTAATGGTTGTGTGTGCTGGGATGTTCCAGTTGTTTAGTTGTCTAGCCCACCAAAGCACCCTTGTTCCCCTTGATCTTATTCCCAGGCTCTTGTAGCCTTGCACACTTTCCTCACATCTCAGCTGGGTAACCAAGTGTGAGAAATTGTTCTGGTTTAGCTTTATGGTTAAACAGTGAAGCTTTGAGAGATTGTCAAGGCAGACAGAAATGAGGTGTCTGTATAAAGCCATGCAAAGGAGCTCAAAGGCTTACGATGAAAGCATCTTCTCTATAACTGGATAAAGACAAATCATTGAGAGCCATGGCTTTCATTTCCACAGCTCTTACCCCAGTGGTGCCATGGTACAAGGAGGCTTTAGGCCCCTTTGAGGCAGCCTGCAAGAGGTTCCTGAGAGCAAACCCTGCCTGCTCAGTGCACACCAGATCTGTGTGAGCAGCCAGCCTCGCTAAAGTTTTTTCCCAGCTTGCTGACAGGCAGGAAGTTGGGGGATGCAGCAGTGAGAGGCTTTCCCAGGGGCTTGTTTGCCCTGGCCGAGCCTGCACGTCCACACCTGGGAGGGCCGCGAGTCCCAGGTGGCCCTGAGTGTCCAGCCCGACATCCTACAGCTGCTACCTTGGGCTGGGGGTGGAAGAAATGCTCCATTAGGAGCAGAGTAACTCTCCAGCTGCATCAGCAGGGAGGTCTGCTGGGTCCAGGGGGCTTCCTGTTTAAATAGTTACAGAGTTCTGCAGAATTGGTTAAACTGTCAGAAAAGAATTATAGAGGGTAAAAAAAGAAAATAATAATAAGGGAACCATCCTTCCTGTATCTGTACGTGCATTGTCTAACTGCTCCTTTGGGATCAGCCAAATGCTTGCTGGGGTTTTTCAGTTTGCTGTAATGAGTTTTAGATTAGGTCTTCTGTAATGTAGAATCAGATTAAAGTTTGTGAGATTGTAGCTGCAGTTCAGGAAAGTTTTAATATGTAAAAGCTAAGGGAAATCTTTGTCATAAGGCAGTAGGTCATTTAACTTCTGCAAAACCATGTCCTGTGGTTGGGCAAAAGTAATGCAACTGTTTATTAAAACAGCTGAAAATGGCACCCACAGGAGGAAACTTAGCAAAGCCCCACTTTGTGAGATACAAAATTCTGAATCTGAAATGCAATACCTTTACAAGAACAGTATTTCCTGCATTTGAAATTAGTCTGCATTCTTTCTCTCTGCCACATGATGGAGATAATGATGTGAGATACATAAGCAGTGCTGTACAGGCCTCACACTTTCAGGAAAAGAAGTTTCAACTCGGTTTATAGTAGTTGTTCCATTAATGTTGGTTTTGCACAGCATTGATGAAGTAGTTTTCTCAATAGGATCCATGAAGTGTTTTGTTTAAAACAGTGTTTTCTTACTTGTTCTTTTTGGTATGGTTTGGGTTTTTCTTGTTTTCCTCCACAAGGGCAAATAAGCAGGAATACCCCTAACAAATAACCGGGGTAGAGATGCAGGAAAATACCAAAATCTGTATTTGATAAAACATTAGAAAGAACTTGGTTAGCTTACATTAACTGTATTGGGACTTAAAATTGTACTTAAATATTAATGGTTTGGGCTCAGATATAAGTAAGGCTGTTGTGTGCGTTCTGTAAAAGCGAGGAATTTGTAGCAGTTCCTGTTTAACAAGTTTTAAAAAAGCACATCCTAGAGCCTGTTCTTGCCATGGGTGGGGTCTGTGCATCCTGGGAAGGACATGGCAGAATCCAGATTAGTTGATCTTTGTGTTGTACTGTATAAACCTTGCATCCACCCTCTCCTCTTTTCTCCACCTTTAGCATCAGTCCTGATCCAGAAGCTGTCAGAGCCACACGTGCAAAATTCCCAGTGATTTCAATGGCCTTTGGATCAGGCAAATATGCAAAGGCAGAGATGGATTTCCTCTTGGAAATTTTTTTAGTGATACTCAGAAAACTCCTGGCAAGAGATGTATTTAATTCTTATGGTGAGAGCTGCTGTGTTGTATTTGTAATCATAATGTAGTAACAAGACATTTGTAACAAAACTAGTATAGGTTGAGATATATCCAGGATGGGAGAAACACATGTTTCTTCCCAGTCTGGTTTTTTTGGTTTTTTTTTCTTGTGGCTGCTACTCTGAGGACAAGAGTTCCTTTGCTGATGTCAGTGCAATTACAGCTGCACTGTTTTCCAGTTTCTTAGACTGAATATTTGCTGGATGAAGCAATACTCTCACTCCTCTCCACAGATCCACCTGCCTTGTGAATCAAACATGCTGCCTTTGATTTGAATCCTGGGTTCAGTTTTGGGCCCCTCACTACAAAAAAGGCATTGAGGGGCTGAAGTGTGTCCAGGGAATGGAGCTGGGGAAGGGTTGGGAGCTCCTGGAGGGGCTGAGGGAGCTGGGGATGCTCAGCCTGGAGAAAAGGAGGGTCAGGTGGGACCTTACATCTCTCTACAACTCCCTGAAAGGAGTAGCCAGGTTGGGATCTGTCTCTTCTCCCAGGTAACAAGTGTCAGGGTGAGAATAAAAAGCCTCCAGCACCAAGGGAGGTTCAGATTGGACATTAGGAAAAATTTCTTCACTGGAAGAGTTGTCATGCACTGGAAGAGGCTTCCCAGGGAAGTGGTTGAGTTGCCATCCCTAGAGGGGTTTAAAAGCCATGTAGATGTGGCACTTGGGGATGTGGTTTAGTGATGTGCTTGGCAGTGCTGGGTTAACAGTTGGACTCAGTGATCACAGAGGCCTTTTCCAACCTAAATGATTCTATGATTTTGTGAATCTATGCTGCTTGTTTAATTCCTTGTGCTTAGGTCCTGATATCACCTGCAAAAGTCTCCCTTGAAGAATTGTTCAACTGTGATACTGCAAATCCATCAGTCCAGTGTCTACTTGTGAATGCTTTTTTCTTTGATTAGAGTTTCCAAGCTTGTATTTCGAGGCTATTCCTTGATAGGCACCTTTCATAAGGCATTTTTATAATTATACTTACATTTAAAATGCCCCATGTATGTAAAATGTCCATTAAAATGCTCTCAGAGTCAGGGAGCTGCCTTGGTGCCCAGACAGTGTGTGTGTGCACCCACTGATGCAACATCTCCTCCAAAAGCTGGGAGTTTTTCCTCAGAAGACTTCTTCCAGCAATGCTGCTCTCCATGCTCTTGGGTTCTGCTCCTGTTTTTTTCATGAGAACAAAGATTAGTCCTTCATGGTCCTAAACTCAATGCATGTGCATGACTTAAAGGCATTACCTACCAATAAATAGGAGATTAGCTGCGGCTTGTGTATTTCCTGATCAGTTCAGGTTTTTTCAGATGGCTCGTTGTTATCCCGTTTCCTTTAACGATGGGACACTTTAATGAGTTTGCCATCTGACATACATCTGCTTCCTGTTAAACAATACCTTCATTCTTCTGGAGCTGCTAAACTCATCTTTTATCCTACATGATTTTTATCTGCGCCCTGAAAACAGCATGTACAAATCGGTGTCAGTACATTCATTTACTTGCTGAGGGTTGGGGTTTTTTTTAATATGTTGTTGAAAATGAATAGCAAAATGGACATCTTTAATGCTTATTTGTTGGAAAATGGGAGAACATGGATATTATTTGTGTAATTAGGGGCTGGTCAGTCCAGCTCGTGTTTGAAATCCAATAAAATTAACTTTTGTGGCTGACATTATACAATCTCTAATAGTTATTCTGTTCTCCCAGCAGAGTAAGAAGGGGTTGGTTCAAGAAGGGGTTGGGGGTGGAATTTGAGGCTGTTAATGTTGTTTCTTTGAAGAAAGAGCCTTCAAGAGCTCAGTGATGGACTGTCTCACGCATGTGCAAAGTTAGGGCTCTGTGATCATCAGGATCTCTTAAATCAATCCAGCCTGCACTGAGTTTGTGCATCTGCCTCAGAGCCTCTCTTTTTCCCATGTTTTGGAACATCCAGTCGTGCTGGATCTCTGACTACATCTTTTCCCATTGCTGGTCAATATTGCCCCTGCAGAAAAACATTTTTTCCTTTATTTTTGTTTGGTTTTTGTTTGTTTTTTTTTAAATCACTGAACCTTTTTCTCATAGAGGGAAAACTGGAGTTTCCTTTTACTTATCTTTACTACATAATGCCCCATATAAGTTGCTTTTATAATGAGTGTGTGATGCTGTTTAAGAGGAAACGTGGATGTGAAGTTCTGCCACACAGGTCCAAAGGACATCTGTGAGAATGGCTTGTAACCAAATCAAGCAACCCTGTGGGGCACATAATGTTTTGTCTTGGAAAGGAATTTCATTCCAACCATTCACATATGCCAGGTGACAAGTGGAAATACTTTGGGGTTAGAGCTGGGGAAACAGAGGGAGCAAGGTGCAAATATTTATTTGAGAGTTAGCAGATGCCTGAACCAGAATAATGACTATAATTCAGGAATTTTGTATTTCTTCCCATTTATAGCTAGCAGTTTTCCCCCAGCTCACACAGGGTTAATGTTATTTGCTTGAAAATGAGGGAATTGCTGATTACTTCAGGTGGCTGCTGGTGCATGATCTGAAACCTTTGTTTTAATTATACTCTTGGCATTGTTGAGATTGATGTTTCTACCACCCTAAATGCCATTCCTTTGCCTCTGGCAATGCTGCAGAGCCTCGTGTTCAACACTGAATGGCTGTGAAAAGTTGTTTGTTGCAGATGCAACTTGATAGTTTTCCCTGCGATGGCTAAGCTCCCCTTGGGGTTCCACCTCTCTGGATTCCTGCAGTCTTGTAGGAAGGTGCTGTGTGTGAACCTGGTCCTTCACTGTTTTCCTTAAAGAGTGGAGCCAAGAGCTCTTCCCTGCCTGAAAAGCTCTGTTTGTTTTTGCATCAGTGTTTATTAACAAAGCCCTCCATCATTTGTTTAACACATAAACTTGTCCATTCCTTCACCACTCTCCCAGCCTTTCCTTGCAGAACTGCAGGAACATGGCTTGATGGCTTTGACAGTCTTTCATTCATGTTAAGATTATAAATTACTTTCTTGTGATTGGTTCCTTGTGGACTCTGCAGTTTTTCAAGGACGGTCTGAGAGACAATATTAAATGAAGCTTTGCAAGAAAATAAGTTTACTTTGTCAGCTCTGGGGTATCCTGTCCATGATGGATCTTAAACACCTTCACCTTCAATCAGTACAAAAGCTGTGAAACCTCCAAATCTTCTTGATGGTGGCTATTGCTATGACCTCTAACGTGACCAGGGGCACCCTTGCCTCATTTCATGCTGTCTTTTCAAAGCCCATCCTGGGGAAAGTATATTTATAGCTGGAACATCAGCTTATCGTAATCCAGATGTATTGGGCAAGTGTGCAAAGAATTTTAGGAGGGCAAGACACTGAAGCAAATTTGCTGTGATTATTAACAGAAATGTTTAACTCCAGTGGGCTGACAGGATTGTTTTATTCTGCTTTAACTTGAACCTATTAAAAAAACCCTCTATGGTTTATAAAGAAGCTAAGAAAAAAAGGGATTGTAAAAGGGACTGAGGTGAAGGGCAGTTTGGCACAGCAGCTCTGTACTCCTCATAAATACAGACTTGGACAGCAATGGCCCCTCTGTCCTTGTCACAATGAGTGCAGGTGACAGGTTGGGTGCAAGATTGAGAATTGCCCCGTGAGGATGAAGTAGGTTCTCCCTGAAGTGAGCAGATGTTCCTGCTGCTGGCCTTTGTGAAATTCATACTCTCAAAATCCTCTTGGTAAATGTTTGCTTTTCTCCCATTGCTGTTAGTGTAGGGAGCCCTGGGGGCAAGGGTGAGAGCAATTTCTGGGGTGGAGGTGAATTTTCAGGGACCCTTAGAAAGCTCTTACAAGGTGAGCCTGTTCCTCCCCTGGCTGTTTGTGCCAATCTCTCCTCCAGTATTTACTCTAACGTTTGTAAAAACAGATAAGTCTTCTGGAAGCAAAGCCTGCTGAACTGGGGACAGGGAAAACCTGAATAAACAAACATGTGCCACAGATTAGTAAGAACATCTGTAGGTTTTATATTGTTTTGAGAACACGTACCACAGTTTTTCATTTCTTATGCCTTTTTAGTTTCTCCCTTTCTTTCTGTCTCTCTCTCTTTTCTTTTTCTTTTTAAATATATTGCTAATAAAGGTTGGAGGTAGAAAGCACAGCTGGACTCTGCATGACATGCCACTGTTTAATTTCTAGCTCGGAGGATGAGAAGAAGAGTAGTTTTATTGTATCCTAGAAGAGAATAAAGCCACATGCAAATTCCAGCCATGGACATCTGTTTCCTCTTTGTGTGAAAGAATTCTCATATTTGGAAGGGAATCCCAGTTCTGAAGGGGCTGATGAGGTTTTGGTTTTTTTCTTTTGGTTCTTTCCCCCATTCTTTGCCACTCCCTCAGCTTGCTGCCCTTGCTCTGGCTGCTGTTTTCCTCGGGACAATGTCAGCTTGCAATTTACCATCAGATATCAAATGGGTGAATTTTGAGGTACTTTAAAGTGTTGTGTTGTCGTTACAAAGAGCATTATTAAGTTCCTCCTTAAATTTCTTTTATTTAATTAAACAGTGTTTGGTGGGAGGACTTTTGCTCTGTCATCAATCTTCAGTACTTTCAGGTTGGTATTTTTCCTTAGAAGCGAGATGTGTGTATCTGCTGCTCTGGCCAGGAAGTGCAGCTATTTCTAAAAGTAACTTATTAAACATAATCATTTAAAATACTTTGTATCAGGGGAATTAAGTAGATGTGTCGAAATAAGCATCTGCAAAGTTCATTACCTTAAGTTAGGCATCAGGTGCTAAGGACTACAGGGACCAGAGTAAATGATAATTTCACTAACCTATAAAACATTTTAGAATAATTATTTGCAGCTGTCTGGGGGCTTTAAATTTGCCTTTTGTGTGTGTTTAAGGGTTGACTCTGATGAACAAACAGCACAGTTATATAACATTAGGCCAGACATGAGAACTGGTACTCTCTGTCTATTTTATATTAATGTCGAATGAGAGGTTGGTGGAGCTTGCCAGGGTTTCATATTTGCTGGCAGCAAGTTACCCACATGTGTGGACCACATTTTTATTGTTGCCTCAGCCTATTTCAGGCAGAAATATCTCTGCCTAACAGGGTGTGATTCTGTTCATTGCTGAAGAGCTTTTCTTTTAAGAAGCAAAATATTAAAAGGAATGAAATGCTCAAATTAAGAAGTGTCCCCAGACTGCAAGGTTTTGTCACGTCTGCCATGGTGGAAGAATAAAGGGCAGTAAGCCATCTAAAGGCTTTTTCATGCTCAGATGAGCTACCCTTGCGGAGCTATTTCTTTTTGCATATATTAATGCTACTTTAGGGTGTGGGCTGTTTAGTCTGGTCTCTTAGGGAGACAAGGCTTATGCAAGCAGGGTGTTTGCACACACGGACACTCTGCTGCCTGAGCAGCCCTTCCACATCTTGACCACGGAGCTGTGGCTGCAAAGATGAGTAGGAGTTCCTGTAACTTTCTCAAAAATATGTGTGTGAGGGGAGAATAGAGGTGATTAAGGGGTTTGAGGGAAGGCTTTCAACAGGGGCTGTGGAATAGATCTTGAGAAGAAATGTGGTGGAGGTCCCTGTCATGGGACAATTGCCAAACACAGCTTGGAAATTATTTGGCTTCAGAGAATCTGATGACAAAACCCAAATCTACAGGAAGACAGACTCCTTTTCATTCCAATACCCATGAAATTGCTTGTGTGGGTTTTGTTTTTAAGTCAGGATGTCAGACAGAATCCAATGGACGACTGTAAGGAATGTAGGACATCTTCTTAGGATCGTCTTAGTGCAGCCAAGGTGCTGCTGCTCTGCTTGGTGATGGTGGTGCTTCCTATTTTGTTTGGCTTTTGCAAATTTTTAAACTCCAGTAAAGTGTGATTTATGGATGTTTAGACCCTTGTCCTGCAGTCCTCCTTGAAAGGAGGGAGCCCAGTGGCTGTGCAGGTCCCACTGAGAGACATTCAAAATCTTCCTGGGCTGCATCCCATGGGACACGTGGGGAAAAGGGAAACCCACAATCCCAATCCAGCTCTGGCTCCCCCTCAGCATGACACGGAAAGCAAACACCACTAACACTGAAAATCAAACAGCACGCAGGAACAAGTTTCCCCTTCGACTGAAATACTTATAGTTAGGAGATATAAAGGGGATTATGTCACAAGCTTCCCTTGTTGTCTTATTAACAGCTGCTTAATTTTACCACTCATTCATGAGCTTAAAAAAGCAAAACTTGGAGACTGTATTTGAAAGCTTGTTTTGTTTGGTGTACAGCTGGATACAGAGCATTTCCTTTTCTCTTTTTTTAACAAATTTGAAGCAAATCTATTGGTTATTGTTACTTATTTTTCCCTTTTTTTTTGGCCTAGATAATAGAAGATTGTGTTGCTTTTCATTTTACATTGCAAATAAATAATTCCATATAACTTCAGTTCAACAGTGCTGCAGTAGCATGTGGGTGTGTATATATCTTCTCATAAATATATTACCACACATTACTGTCAAAGAGCTGGGCCTTTCCACCCAGTATTGAAAATGAAATTTAATTGCTATGCTAGAGTTTCAAGACCCTGATAAATAAGAGCCATGTCTGACCTTTATTGTGGGGCTCTGAGATGCCACCAGGGATATTGCTCGTTGTCCAAGATGACAAACTTCCTCTGAGATTTCAGTTTGTCAGCTCAATGTACAGCAGTGACATTGATTTCTTCTCACTGCCATTTCCTGCCTGAATAGATAACAAATTTTCTGTGGCAGGTGTCTGTCAAGTTTAGTTTTGCCTGGCAGATTAACTTAATAGACTCATTTATTAATCATTACTTGCAGCACAGGGAAGCAGACAATACTCTTTGACTCCTGCGATGTTGAATGGATGTTTCAGTTCAGATTCCTTTGTGTAGCTTGAATTTGGGTTTAATAAGCCATTCATATCTCCAATGAACATTTTAACCTGACATCACTCAAAGCACAGATATCTGCATGAAATAAGAGTGATCCATTTTGAGTTTCTGCTCCTTTTCACAGTAAAAGAGGCATAAGTGCTTTCTGAGACTAAATAATTTGATTTATGAACTGCCAAATCAGCCTAAACAAGGGGGGAAATTAAGAAAGGTGAAAGTAGAAGAAAATAGGTGGTTGAGGGAGGATTTGAGCCTGGGGTCGATTGGCTAACAGAGTGGAGGAGATAATGCATAAGCTTTAGGAAGGGGCAAAGCAGACCTGCAGATACAGCTGTAGGGCGATCCCAGGACAGGCCAGTGTTTTCCTGGAGACCCTTTTGTCTGAGATGTCTTGAGACAGATATTCATCCTGGAGATAGCAAAGGCAGCTTGGATCCAGAGTTTTTAGACAGGGCTTCTCAAAGTGGTGAAGGTCAAGGAAGAATTTAGTGGAGAGCTTTGCAGAGGAAGAAATATAATAGAAGGTATAACCTTGAAAAGGGATGTCTCCTGTGGCAAAGGGTTTCAGTGTGTTCACAATGAAAACTGACTGATGAGTTGAGGTTTTTATCAGGGCAAGATTTGTGAAGGACATGGAAATGCACAGGCACTCCTGGGACTGGTGTCAGCAGGAATGAGCCTAGACAGACACAGGCTGTTCCTGGACAGAAGAACTCCGTGTTCCAGGCAGTAAGAAGAGAACCACCAAGCTTCTCCCTTGGGTTTTAGTTGGGTTGTGGTAGCTCCTCACAACCTGCTGTAAATTCTCAAGGGACCTGGTTCATGGGAGATCATGGGAGATGTTCAGGAACTTTTTTGCAGCTGATGCCCAACTGCAGAGCCCTGGCTGCAGCACACCAGCTTAGCATCTGGGAGATTCTGCACTGCTGAAGATGTTTTTTTCCAAGCTGTGTTCCTGGCCTTGAGAACGTGTTTCTTGAACCATCCTTATGGCTTTCTTGGCTGACTGTCAAACCAGGAATGTCCCTGCACTAGATCACACTGCTTATTGCTCTTGTAGGCCACCCTGGTAACAATACATTAACCTCTCAGCAAGGAATGTGATAAACAAAGTAAAACTGCCTTAGTGAAACCAGTCATTTAATGGCAGCACACATAAAGTGTCCGTAAAGATTTGT
Source organism: Petroica traversi (assembly GCA_025920805.1). Lineage (NCBI taxonomy): Eukaryota > Metazoa > Chordata > Aves > Passeriformes > Petroicidae > Petroica > Petroica traversi. The sequence goes on along the minus strand of JAHLSL010000043.1, from coordinate 5,708,299 downwards.
AAGTGTAATAAGCTGCAGTTCACTGAGAGAACAATAACTGTTCCTAATTTAGCCAGTTGAGGAACATGCTAACCCAATTTGCTTTTCTAACATTATGTTGTTGGTTTTGGTTTTTTTTCTTTTCCCACCTCTCCAGATTCCTTTCTCTCTGGTACAGTTTCCCCTCTGGGAGTCCTTAAAGGTAAGTTCTCTTTAGTGATGGAAATGCAAGTTTTACATTTTGTAAAGGCTTCCATGGTAACTTACCTAACTAAATTATTGCAATTATGGTGTGTTCAAGAATCAGTAATTATGTGCCAATCTACCTGTGCATGTGAAGTTAATTTGCCTGAATATCTGAAAAAAATACAGGGAATATCTAACCATTGATCTGTGGCATGCATACTAGATTTTACTCCCAGCATGCCAGAAATCTTATCTTCACCTCTGACTTTCTTTACTGCTTAAAAAGAGTGGGAACCACCTTGTGTTGTGTGATTTATTCTTTTTTTTAATTTAATTTTTTTAGTATTTTGCTCTTTATGGTGAAAGGAAATTGCGAATGAGAAAAGGTTTCAGCCTGGGTTTTGTAAACATCACTGAAAAGCTATTTTGATTGGCTGCATGTACTTTATTTTAAGGTCATTTAAAGAAGGTGTCAATGGATGATGTTTTAACAGTGCAGTTTTTTGGAGTGATATGCTGATCTCCCAGAGCTGGTTGCTCTGTTTACCATGGGCAGAGTCAGGATCTAGATTTTTGAGTGGAGGGTTGGATTTGAAGACATTTAATTTCTCCATCCCTCTGTATTTCCTGGAGCTCACTGCAAAAGATGAAAGGAAGGGTTTTTTTCAAGTACTTGGAGGTCATGGGGTGGAAGCACAGAGAATTATTGCAGATCATTAAAAGCATTGTAGCAAAATATATTTATAAAAGAGGAGCTGGAAAACTTTCTTCTTGGAAGGAGTGCTGGACTTCTGAGCAAGCTCAGCATGGGGACCTAAACTGGGTCCTTGGCTGTTGGACTGGGACAAGAGTTTGTCCTCTTACTGTGTGTGTAGCTGGGGCTGTTTTGGGGGGGACAAGCCCAAAGTGAGTATTTGCACATAGAGGCTTCAGGGCGTTTGATATAAAGGCGAATCCACAGGCAGTAGAAGCATAAAAATCATCAAGAACGGAGCTGTGTTCGTGGAAGATTCTGTGGGTACTTCACGAGCTCAGCCTGCTGTGGGGTCTGGGGATCATCCCACTGCACAGGGGAGCTTGGGCTGCCTTATTAGGAATCTGTTTCCCTGGCAGTGTCCAGGAATGGCCTTCTGTAAACTCCTCAGCAGTGGTGCTGGCCCAACCTGCTAATGGTTAGTGCAGCAGCCGAGTTTGGGAGCAAGAGGTGGCAGTGCTCAAAGGGAAAAAGCGTGGTGTTCATGCCAAAACCACATAAACCAGCAACATCATGTAGCTGTTTGCAGAATGTAAAGTTGTTTTAACTAATGTCCACGTAGCTGTGACAGTAAAATGTATTGTTTACATTTCAGGCTTTAAAGAAGACAGTTTGAATTTAGCTAACTACAGGAGTGAGTCACTCAGGATGAGGCATCATGTTTAATCTAAAGAGGTCAGTGCAGATCTGAAGAGAAACAAAACTTGTGTCAGTTTGTTCCACAAACCTGTTGCATTATATTCTTCTGATGTGGAGTCAAGAGTAGAAAACTGCAAAAAATCAGTCTGGAATACTCAGCCACTTTGGCTCAGCAGAGGGAGAGAGCTCAGGCTTTGTCATATCAAAGCCAGGCAGTGAAAGCAGAATACATTTTGTTTATCTGAGTGAAGCTCTTAAAAAATTGTCCTGACAGTATAACAAAGGACAAAAATCATTATGGTCCCATCAAGAGGATGGATGTGGCCAGTAGCATCGCTGGTTGAGGGTGTAGGGCTCCTCTTGGGTGCATGAAGGGAGCAGTAATTGCAAAGAAAGAGAAATGCAAAGGACAAGAGAAAAATGGCACGAAGCCTGAACAGAAAAGAGTTATTGAGATGATGCCTGAGGGACTATTCAGCACTGTATTAATAGGATTACTTGAGAAGTAACTGTGGGAGCAGTTGTGTGTGATGTGTGTGGGCCATCTCACTGAGAACAGAACAAGTGCTGTGGCTGTGTCATTTTTAAAACCATTAGTGTGAAGTTACATAAGGAAGGAAGATAGACTCAGCCTTATGATTCCCTGAACAAGCTAATCACCATAAAAATGAGGTGAAAGGACAGTTAGAGAGGCACGTGGAAAAAGAAGAGCGTTTCCTTTTCCTTCAGATATGTGCTGACTGCAGCCAGCAGCAGGGTGTCAAGCTTAAAGAAGCCTAATAAAGGCTTGTCATAGGTAGCAAATTGTGTGTTTCTGTATCTCATTTTCTCTATCTGCTTTACTCCAAGCTGCTCTGGTTATCCCTTATGCTTTAGTCAGAGTTCACATGCTCAGTTTTCCCCTGTCTGTGAACGTGCAGCAGCTGTCCCCTGTGGGAGCAAGCTTGCATGTCGTGCACTAACGTGTGTTAAAAGAAGAGAGAGCATTATATAGATTACTGAACTCTAAGGTTACTCTGGCTGTGGGTGCTGGCAAAGGGAGGATTGCAGTAATTAGCAAGAAACAGATACTGCTTCACATACAAGTCTTACTGATAGTGACTCAAGTGAATACACAATTTAGGAACAGGTAAGAGACTCCTTTCTTAGTTCACAATGACTCAAGAAACAACAGAAAAGAAATTGTGGTGCTTTTACTTAAAAAAAAAAGTTTGTTTTTTATTCAGGTAATAATAATTTACACTGTTATAAGGTGTGCCTGATGTCCTTTCTCTTCCCAGTTCTCCATTTTCCATATTTTGTTTGAAGCACAGATTATTGCTGTAAACCAAAAGAGAGAAGGAAACTGTGCTATGGTGTATCAGATTTCAGGACCTTGTAATTCCCAACTAGGATGAGTTAATGTAGCTTTTTTCTGTCTCTTTAGTCCAAGCCTTACAGGTAAAACAATTTTGAATTCTGCTCAAAGTTCATGGAAAGAAGATGTATTACAATTTTATTCACTTTCTGCTACACCAACCCTCAGAAAGTGCACCATGGTTGAATATTACTGTGACAGTTTGATCAGGTTTAGGTCCTTTTATGTGGGGATAATGCTTCTGATCCCATCTCAAAGCCAGGTGGCCCTGAAGAAAGGCAACAGAGCATAGATGTGGTGTGCTTCCCAAACAGCAGCCAAGCACAGAGCCTTCCATATTAGTTCAGGTTTTGGAATTAATGTTGTAAGATGCAGTCCCCTTGTATGTGCCCTGGAATTTCCAGAGTGCCTCAGTAACTTGCTTTGGAAATACTATATGTGTGTTCTTCACTGTGGGAATTTCACATTGTGGGCTGTGAATCTGGCATGAAATTGTTGTGGGTTACAGGGAGCCTGGTGCAGCTCCTGCTCTCTCCCTGCTGCCAGGGCTGGGCAGGCTCTGCTCAGATGACTGTGGCCCTGTGGAGCCCATCCCTTCTGTCTTATCTCTTATTTTCTCTCATTTTATTCAGCACTGGTAATCATCATATCCAAGTTCCTACCAGCAGCACAGAAGTGATTTATGATTCGTTTCATGTTTTAATCCGTAATTCTTCTCTTTTAGAACTAACTGAGAAAAAAGACAACTTTCATTTCTACTGGGGGGATATTACAGAAATTCAGGGCATCAGGCAGTGTGGTTGTTTTTTTTTTTCAATAAAACAGTGTTTTGAAACCCTACAGAAAATCAAGAGCCTATGGTTAGGTTTGAGTCCAGGAACATCTTGTCAAAAATGCCTGTTTCTTAAGGCTCAGTGGAAATGGTCAGACCCCTCAGAGAACAGTGCTGTAAGATAAACCCTTCTCAGGTGAAACAAGACCCAGTCGTCTTGGGTTTTATATTTCTGCATGTTGGCTGCGCTTCAGAGCCTCTGAGAGTTACTCAAATGCAGCTGTACAGGGAGAATAGTCTCTTTATAGACCAAATGGATTGGATGTCTGGAGAAAAGGCTTTGGTAGCAGAGAGGAGAGAAGGAGCAGGCGGGACAGGAGGACATAGGTCTCAAATGAGCTGACTTGAAAAACAAGGGGGTTTTTGTTTGTTTAGTTGGTGGATTTTTTTAAGGAAAACAAATCTGCTATCCTGGGAACCTTTTGTCTTTTTCATTAGACAGGTCTGACTCTTAAGATGAGACACTTGGACATTGCTAGGACTGTGGAATAACAGGGTCAGCCAGTCCTGCCCCTAAAAACCTAACCTCTCTGGGAGGGCTGGCACAGACTGTGCTGCTCTGCTGGCCCAGGAGCTTCAAAGAAAGATAAAAATCTTCAGCTGACCATACTCAAGGTGATGTCCAACTCTTCTGGCACTCACTGGGGCCAGGATTTCCCACATAGTGCTGAGCAAAATTTAGAGCTCTTAGACTTTCTGCAGATCTAGTGAGCCCACAAGTCTTTTTGTCACTGTTTTAACAATAAAATAATTTTCTCAAATCATTAGGTCTCACAAATTAGCAGGTGTTATACAAAAAGAGAATGGGGAGAGTCCAGCCATTCCCCTGCGAGGTTGAGGAGGATCAGAAAATTGGTTGGGCCAGAACAGGAGTTCCATGGGTTGGTTCTAAGCTGGTTTCTGCCCACATCATAGAAAGCAGGTTAGGGGCTGGGCTTAGGTCCTTGGTTTTCTGTTCAGGTGCAGTGGTCACCATAGGCATGAGGAACTTGTGGTGAGGGGAATGTGCTGGTGGACTGAACTATAGATCTAGAGGGCAATGGCACATGTGCTCGTTTGCTTGGTTCTCTTGGTTCCCCCTCCAGAGAGCTCAGCTTCTGGGGGCTGGGATGGGCAGTACAGGGTGTGAACTGGGTCAGCTCAGCCTTGCTCTTGGTCATCAGTGCAAACAAATTTTGAGATAGATCTTGAAGCTTGCAAAGACTCCATGATGGCTTTCTCTGGAGAGTGAATACTCTAAGCTTTGTGAAGCTCACTGTACCTGATTTTTAAAGCTGATAAGGATGAAAAGTTTACAGAATTCTCCAGCCCAGGCAGCTGGGGTTCTCAGCAGCAATACGTGTTTATAACTCCACCATCGAATCAATAAACCACATGCTATTTCCCTCCTAAAATTTACAGTCAGATCTGTTGCTGCTTAACAGGGCAAGTAGAAAATAGAGGCACGTAGCCAAAGTGAGCCTTAAATGGCTCTTTCCCTGCTCTACAGGTAGGTGACTGTTTTCCTCTTTTCCTGGAGAAGCAGCCTAGTATTCTTTTCTCTGTGCTCAGCTGCATATAAGTCAGGAGTAAATGAAACCCAGGCCCAGCTTTAAAGCCATTTCCTTGCAGGCAGTGCAATAAGTGTTCTACCATGCCTCTCTCCCTCTTGGAGCAACGGCTGGCCTGATTTTGGGATTAAGTCCTAATGGTTAAATAACCCTGTCTGCCATTTGCTGAGGTGCTGAATCAGGAAAACAGCTTTGCACGGGGCTGTTTGGGGGTGGGATGTGCCATGTCCATGCCATGAGCAGAGCGGCTGCATTTTTCTCACAAAGGAACAATGCATCCAACAGCTGTTGAGCAAACAGCCCTGGCTTTATTGCTGCCACAATAAGTGTCATTCACGCCGTCCTGGGGCACAGCCCAAGGAATGCTGCACACCATCTGCACCAAAGGCAGAGAAACAAATGCAACCCTTGCTCACAGCACTGCAGGCACGTTCTGGAAAAGTCAGATGGCCTTGGATCATCAATACAGCATTTAAACAGAGCAGAGGAAAACAGGCTTGCACAGTCTATAGATACAGAGCCAGATTGTGATGCTCTTGGTCATTGCCCAGGCCACAAGAGGTTCTCTAGAAGTTGCTAAGCTTGCCACTGACATCTGGGGGTGTTTGGGTATTGAAGGTTTGAATTGGACACTGGTTATTTGCTGAAGAATCTTAGCAGATTTATGTTATTCTTCCATGTAATTTATTCACACACACCTACGAAGCACAGATCAATTAGGCAGTAGCAGTGCAGGTGTTCAAGGAAAATCCTGCTGGCTTTGAAGTGATTTTCCAGAAGTGCATTTTCCCTCCCTGTATGTCCCTTTGTGCCATGGAAACTGAGTGTAGCTGTTCTGCCTTGCCATGGGAACACTGTTTCGAAGAACATTTCCTTTAACCAGGCTTTTAGCACATCCATTTTGATTTACATCCAAATGGGTCACAGACATCAATGAAGTATTATATGGGCAGAAAAAGGGAATGAAATGCTTTTAACATGAAAAATATGCTCTTGCATATAGGCCAACTTTTGTTCTCTTTCAATTTATCTAGGATTTGGGTGGGTTTAATTCTAGGACTGAATTCAGTACTGGCATAAGTGAGCACAACTCCATTAGTGCAAATGGAGTCTCAGCATTTATGTCAACAGTGAACTTAGATAATTGAATTTTTCCCATGTTTGGGCCTGCATGTTTCCTGCAGGATAATATACACATGTTCTTGCCCATGTGCTGCACATATGCACATAGAAATCCACTGAGGAGAACGTTTGGCTCTTTGCTTCACGTTGACTTTATGTATAGAAACTGCAGTCAACTTTTGCGTCCTCTGTAGTTAATGTGCCATGCATCTGTAAGGATCAACCATGCAGAATGCCACGTTGTGAGTAAAACCCCTGGTAGGAAAGGCAAACATGAAAATTCCTTTTCTTTCCTCAGCCTGCAGGACCGCACATGCACCCAGATCCATGGGATTCATTTGAACTGATTTTTTCTCCCCTGTTATCATGAACTCGAACACTGTTGTGAACAGAGGGGTACACAGAGATACTATAGATGTTTATCATTGCAGTGAATTGTAATATTTATTCAGCTGCAGACCTCAAGTGTAGTTCAGCTGCATTGAAGAATAGCAATGCCAAGGCAGAGATGTCTCATTCTCTGAGATGCTTCCTGCAGCACTGGAGTGTTGGGCTGGTCATCAGCTTGGAGAGAGGTGTCAGTATTGAATTTCCTGGATTACCAAAGCTTAGATGTCCTGGTTGGCTGCTTTAAGAACACAAAGCTGACAGCTGATTTTGGCCACAAACTTTTACTACAAATGAGTGGCAAAGGTGACAGGCATGCACAGGTAAGAGTTGTGTGCATCGGGCAACCATCTGGAGGCCAGGTGTCCTTAGCACTGAGGAGTCCATGTTTGTGGGCACCAAATACTTCCCCCCAGTATTTAAAAGCAGCAGTAATATTTTCCTTTTTTGTTTGTTTTTAGATTGAAGGGCCTTTGCTATGTCCTGAGAGTGACTTTGCCAGTGCTCCCTCTGCCCAACAAAATGGGGTGTCTTTGTTTTCTCAGTATCAAAAGAGCTAAATAACATTTGTGGTGAGAATTAGGGGACACTGGCCCATGGAGCAGAATGAAATGGGATCTCTAGGAAGAAAAGTAGGGCACTGCCCACGTATAAAACTTGACCCTTCTCTGTGAACATTATCCCTGTGAATAATTGGAAATATGCAGCCAGGCTTCCCACTGTGTCCCATCCCCTGAGGCCACACCCGCTGTATTGCTTTACATGGTGCAGCAATGCACGGCGAGATTTACATACATATCACAGAAAAGTGTTTACAAAAAAAATTACCATGTGATTGAGCTGGGAAGCTGCAGAGGGCCCCAACTGTATGAGTTTCCATGCACTTCAGCCAGAAGATTTATTTCCAATTTGTTATTCATAAGGGAAGAGAGGGAGAGATTGGGATGGGGTCCTTTGAAGTGGAAAACAAAGTCTTCTATTCAGCCTTCAGCTTAATAGAATACACATGACACAGGCTTGGCATGGCGGCCGCTTTCATGTAATGTGCTCCTTGTCATTTTGCTTTCCTAGGCTGTGAGTGCTGGTGGGAATGGGTATTGCCCTGCAAAAGTCAGGTTATCCCCTGCAGCCCTCTGCAGCAGCAGCTCAGTGTGAGCAGGTAGAAGCCTTTTTGGTGATGGTGGTGGGGAACCCAGGCTGACCCAACTGCTGTAGTTGTGTTGCTCCTCAATTCCTAGGTTGTGTTTCATGTTGCAGGAGCATGTGGAGAGAGAGCAGTGCTGTTGGGGATTCTGCAGGCATCACATGGGCACTTCTGCCCTTTTTTGGAGCCTCTGAGCTGTGCCCCTTGGGCACTGAGCTCTGCCTGACCTGAGCTCTCACCATTGTGCCCCTGAGTGGAAGGCTCTTCTGCCTCTGTGCAGTGTCTGGGATGGCAGAGTGTTCTCTAAGCACTGAATCACTGCAATAACCAGCAAGTTTTATTCAAAATCAGTGTTCTGGGGAGATATGTAAATGGATCCTGTATTTTTTTCCAGGAACAGGCCCTGGTTTTACAGTAATCCACAAACCTCCAACAGCTTCTGTGCTTTGCACTGTCTTAATGGTAGTAAAACCTGCTCAAAGGGGAGTGGTTTTGAAGAACTTACAGGCCTGACTTACCACAAAGCCCTGTCAATTAGCTGGTCCACAGGCTGTGAGAGGAAACATGTGTGACCTCCAGCACGTCATCCTGGCCCACAGCATCGTGTGGTTAGAAAGAATTTGGACCGGAGTCCTGCCTGTCCTCTTGGCCCTGTCACACTTGTTCCTCTTGGCTTCCTTCGGGATCATGTCCTCGTGCCCTGCTTCCCTCTTGCTCCTCTGCATGTTCAGGTTTGGAGCTCTGGGTGAATCACCGAAACTGGAGATGGAAAGAAGCACATGAAGTCATCTCACCCTGCCCTTGCCAGCACAGGATTATTCCCCACAGTACAGTCTTGAATGCCTTCTCCAATCTATTTTTAAATGACTCAAAGGAGAGGGCTTTCCTCTCCTCCCTGGGGAGGCTGGCTCCACGGTTCAGTAGACCTCACTGTTGGGGAATTTGCTTCCTGTTCTCCAGCCTCAATTCTCCTTTTCCCTAATTTAATTGAACTGTTCCTGGCTCCACCCTTTTAAACCATTTTGCGTACTGCATGACTGTTGCAAATACCTGTTGTCAATTTGCAGCCATAATGGATGGGAATTCATCACCGTTTGCCTTGCTTGGCAGAGGCTCTTTGTGCAGAGCTGCACTGGGAAGCCAGGCTTTATGAGAAACTACATTTTAGAGCTACATGCCATGAAAACCAGAATGACCTTTTCCTTCTTCTTCGGACAATGACATTAACATAAAACCCCGTCATGACTGAGAATAGGCTGGCCTTCTGGCAAAGCCATGAATGTATGTATAAATGGACTGGTTTTCCTCTCAGCCCTCCAGCAGCTCTTCCACAGAGCGTTTTTACATGGCAGCAGTAACTGCTCTGAGTTCTCAGGTTAAGCTGTAGCTGTACAGATGTTTGGAGAAAGTTAAAAAAAAGTACAGGAATTCTGTTTTTATCAAAAGGAAGCTGTGGCTTCAGCAGCTCTGTTTCTAAACCCTGACTTTGAATTCAAGGTTTCTTAAGCATCTCAAGTGTTTTGCAGATGGGTGCTGAAGGTGGGATTTATGCTTTGGCAGCACCCACATACTCTGGAAGGTAGTTTGTCTAAGGGAGTGTGTCCTTCTTCCATCAGGACTGAGTTGCAAGAGAACTGTGTGTCCAAAGGCTGTTAAGTTATTCCAGAAAAGCATATTATGGTTTTGAAGAATTATGAATCTCTATTTATTTATTTACGAGATGAAAATCAGTTTCTGCTGTGGGTGAGGGCAGAATAGCAGCCCATACCAAAAACACCAGGAAAAGAATGGCTAGCATTAGAGAGGCTGGAACCCTTTTAGTGCTCTCGTAGAGCAGAGCTGCAGCTATTTAGCTGTGGCAGGGTACCAAACAACATTGTGGCTGGCCATTGTTGCTTGAACAGTTTGATTTTTAAAACATTCAACTGAAATATTATAACCACCAGCCAAGTTGGAAGAAGCGAGTCACGAGGACAGCTTGTTAAATGAAGAGTCAGCAAACGAGAGTTGTCCTGCTCCAATGGAAAGTGGCTGTACTGCAGACCAGGAGCCCAAGAGCAATAATCACAGCATAGCACTGCTATCCAGTTGTTTTTACGAAAATTTTATAGAAGAGAAGTAATATGACTTTAAAAAGAAGGAGAAAGCCACAGCTGTAAAATAAAATTGCTCATTTCTCTGCGGTGGCCTCAGAAGGGCCGTGGATCCCATCCCTTTTTGCTCAGTTCTGATCCTCACATCATAAACCAGAAACCTCTCCTCCAGAGAGCTTCCAGTGTGAGGTGTTTCAGGAGATGGGAAAGGGGTGATGGAGCCGGGTGAAGGAGGAGAGAGCACAGTGACTGTGGCTGCCACGGTAAACCCCTCCCAGCAGTCACTGACTTTGCTGCTGATACTGACTGGGCTCATCAAACTGTGTGATGTGACTTGAGAGGTGTTTTTGGGAGGCACTGGCCTTGTTGGGGCTTTAAATGTGTGTGTTTAAATGTTACTGTGAGTTAATGGATGGGAGCAGGGTGTGTGGGAGCTGGGGAGAGGAGGGTGTGTGGTCCCTAATGACGCCAAGTGAAAAACAGAGACACACCTGCTTGGGATATAATGGGAGTGATAAGAGTAATTTCTTAATGACGGGGTTTTTTGGGGAATGTGAGGGGAAGGGTTGGTTTAAGAAGTGTAGGGGAGCAAAGAGGACTTGTGTCTCGTGGTAGTGGGAGCTGTTCCTTTTAAATGGGAGCCTGGGGTACATCTGGGCTGAGCTGATATTGGTTCTTGCATGCCGCCTTCCCGCTCAGTATTTTGCTTTTGTGCTGTTTTATCTGCCAAGAAGAAAATAAATTCACAAAATATTTGCAAAGTTGCATGGCCACAGGCTTAAATACATACATATGAATTCCCTGAAAGCAATTTGCTTCAAGCCCTCCTCAGTTCCAGACGTCTTTCTCACTCCATCTGCTTGTTCAAGTACACAAGTTCCTTGGGAAAAATCACTTATTACATCACTCAAAAATGCCACAAAAATAGCTTTTCACTTAAGTTCCCATCCTCAGAGTTAACTCACATGGGGATCGGATAGATTCAAACATTTAATAACTTTTTATTTTCCTTTCTCTTTAAACACAGGATCTCTGGTCATGGAAGCAGGGTCACGTGGTGGATTCTTGGCAGTCAGCAGTCTGTGGAGCTTTTGCAGGTGCAAAGGATTATATGTTATACTGGGAAAGACTAAAGAAGAAAGGGAAAAATGTGCAAATCTATTAAGTATAGCAGAACAACATTCCTTTGTAATTCAAGTTTGTTTAGAAGAAAACGGATCCAGTTGTTGTTTGGAAATAGGAAAGTCAGCAAAGGAAAGACAAGAAGGAAAAAAAAAAAGACTCGACCAGGGTGTCTGTTTGAAAGACAACCAATTTGTTTTTGACAAATTTCTGTTACTTAAAAACTGTGGGCCTGTCAGTCAGGCTTTGTGATTATTTCAAAGTTGATTTGTAAAATCCTCATCCAGGAGAAACTTAGTTTGGGTGGGGGTTTGTGCAGCTGTTGGCCGTGAGCGCTTCCCCAGGGGCTGAAGTGATTGCAGAGGCCGTGATTCACCATTCCTGTGACAGCTCTGACAGCCACGTAGATTAACTGGAGGCAGGAGAGCAGAGGGCCAGCACTGCTCAGCCTGGAGGCAAAAGCCTTCCGCAGCAAAAAAAACCCAGAGGATGAAACATCTGGGCAATCTCCAGACACTACAACAAGAATAAAGAGTGACAGAATACAATACTGCACTATTTATCACCAAACGAGCCAGAAGTTAATTGAATTCTTCAGTAGGCTTCTTGCTTGATTTTAGCCTACTGTACTTGTTTCCAAAAAAACAAAAAGAGGGGAAAAAAATCAATTAATGACTCATCAGTATAGCTGACAAGTTTGAGGGAGGAGAGATTCAACTGTCTTAATAGCAAAAACAGATTAATAGTAAAGGGATGAATATCCAGAGCTTTTTCCCCAAGGAGCTAAAATACATTTTTAAATTCCAAAGCAGTAACAGAATATGTGAAAAAAATAAATCCTGTTTAAAGAGAAATTATAGCATTTCTTGAAATAGAGATTATCAAAAGCAAAGCTTGTTCTTTGATAACTTACAAAATCAGAGCCATTACACTGTATGTAATTCTTTAAAAATAAGTTCTGTTAGGGGAAATGGAGTATTAATAGCAGCAGAATTCCAGCAAAGACTGAGGCTTCATTTTGGAGGGCACTGAAACTGCCCAGCTGAGGGGAAGCAGTGTGGCTGTGACTGCACAGGGTTAAGCAGATGGGGTGTGTGAGCAGTGAGGGAATGGTTTAGGTAGAACTGATTCCATATTGGGGCTGAGGGAATATTTTAGGTGACCTCTTGCAGTCTTGTCCAGCTGTATTTTTTCTGTTTATGCTGATGGGAAGGGAGTTTTATTCTGTTTAAGATCCTGCTGTTGGATTTTACACTGACTCATCAATCAGTGCAAACGAAATAAGAGCAAGTGAAGCTGATAGTTCATTTTTATTTTGAAACAAATCAAGCTAACAGACTAGAAATGCTTTAAAATGCAATCTGTATGTCTGCAGGTGTGATGGGGATCATTAATTTACTGCTGTTGATTTCTTTACAGTTAGATTGATACACAAACTGCGTTCACGCATGTTCAGAGCTGGAAGGGTTATCTGATTTACCCAGGGCCTTGCAGAGGCATTTCCTGAGGTCAAATTTAGTGCCTCAGTTGGAAATTTAGCCCAGTGCCTCCAAATCCTTCTCTGTATGTCCTGATTCTGACCAGTTGTGCTTGGACTTACTACTATTTAATCGCTGTTCAGCAGAGTCTGCTCCTTTCCTAGCAGAAATCTTGCAGAAGGAGCTTCCAGAGGCACAGCTGTGCATGGACTTGTCCTAGGGACACCAACACTTCGTGTTGGAGAGGACACCAGATCCTGGAGCACCACAGAGACTTCCAGGCCCACGTGGTGGTAGATGAGACACTCCAGCCTGGTTGCCTTCTATTCCCCAAGCACAAATCTTTACAGAGCTGGAGTCTTATTTTATAGATCCTGCTGTAATTGGTAAGGATAAATATTCTCTGGGTTATCCTTCCTCCAGCCTGGTTTTCCTTCTCTGTGATTTGTCTCCCTATTCTTTCCTTTTCCCCAGCATTGTAATCTTCCTTTTTCATGTGTCCCTTGAGGACCTGCTCCAAAGCTCAGGAGGTTGAGCTCTTTTTGGGTCAGAACCTTCCCCTCTGTCTCTGTTGCCTCCCTCTGAGATGTGTAAGAAGCTGGCTCTGATATTGATCTATTCTGGTACCACATCCATTCTAGTTCACTGAAAATATTTAGCCTTCTTATTGAGGGGAGGCGGTGGAAAAATAATTTCCTGCATTCTGAACAATAGATTCCAGAGTTAACAATTATTAACTACCTACATGTGGCTTCAGATGAAGGAAGAAAAGGCCAACCAAACTCTTTACCCCCTTCTTTCCATCCCAAAACAAAAAAATTAAAACCTACTAGTACCCTGTGAATAAAATAAGATGGATGTGTGCATAGAAGTGGTTTTAAATCATTGTATTATAAAGCTTAAAAGGGGAATGTTACCCAGAAAATAACCTTTGCACACAGATATGTTGTCAAATGCCACCATGGTGGTGGTGGGATGGTGAAATCACACAGACAGGCTTTTCTCCTGTGTTCTTTGCTTGAATTCAATACTTTCTAAAAATATGTTAGAGGTCCTGAGGGACAGGTAACAAGCTGAAAGAGACTGAAAGAAAAGTCCTGTTTAGCTTCCCTTTATGACACACATATGTGTGTCTGTATGAGTTGGTTATAACTATTTGGTGAAGACAGAACTAAGAGCAACAATCAGTAGAATTCTGTCCCCAGAGCCTGTGAAATGGCAGCAATTTCAGCCTCATATGTAAGATGGATGCATGTGATCCATGGGCTTTTTATGGAAATGTAATAGGCATGAACGTAAATATTAGAGATTTGGAATCTTCTCTGACTCATCTGTTAATAATTTAATCCCTCAAGACCTTGTCCAGCTTTATCATCATCTTTGCTGTCTTAACAGAGGTGTTTGGAGCATTTGGGGAGTGGGAAAAGGTGATACCTGAGCAGCCAGCAGGGAAGAACCCAGTGTTAGATCCAAATGAGATTTTAAGCCTGAGGTTGGGTTTGAACTAAACCTTGCCTCGAGTCTGAGCTGTTTGGACCCCAGCCCAGTTCTGGGCAGAGCAGGAGGCACAGGAGGGAAGCTTGTCCCCAGTCAGGCATGATCCTGGATTCACCCCATGCTCAAGTGTTCCCTGGACCACCCCAGCCCTGCACAGCACCAAGGCAGGCTGTGCCTGGAGAGCTGCTCTGTGGGTTTCCTGTGCTCTCCATGCAAGTGGGACAGTGGCAAGGAAATCCTGCCCTTGGCTATTTGCTGTTGGAAAAGAAAAGTACTGCCCTGGAGCAGCGAGGGGATCCCCAGCTTGTCAAAGAACCTGAATGCCGTTTAACGTGACTGAATTTGCCCCCTTAAGATGCCTTCTGTCTCAGTGCCATAAGAAAAAGTGTGGCTTAACATTAATAATTAATGCTCTGTGGTGACAAAGTCACCAAGAATGGAGGTGCAAGTCCAGTGAGTCATAATGCACTAACGAGAGCTTTTTGCACATTAACAGAGAGGATTTCCCATCGCTTTTGTTTTGATCTAATCGGCTCTGACAAGATTACACACTGTGTCTAAAAGCCTCTTTAACTCTATAGCTCTGAATAAATTTTTGAGTAGTTCTCAAGATTTCCCTGCAGAGCCTGCCTGGAATATGCTCCTAACCCTGAATTGGTTAAATCTCTCGAGGGAGCAGTGCTTTGTCTTGGTATTTCTGCTGAAATCAAAAGAGTTTCTCGGATCACTTTGCTCTGCTACAGGCAGGTGTTGTTCCTACACTGATAAAGGACTAGAATAAACTTCCTCTTAAAAAAATTTAAGAGGTATCAATAAAATAAAAGTTCAAATAAGAACTTATTGATTGAATAGTTCTAAAAAAGACCATTTGTGGACTTGGAAATCAGTCAGTGTAAGAGGATGCTATGAGGTTTAGCATTGGGCCTGAGCCACTCAGTTTTTCAACCCAAGCCTCAGTGTCAAGACAAATTTCAGGAGAAAATGCCCTTGAATGAATATTTTCTCTAAAGAGGAGGGCTCCAATAATTCCTTTTTGCTTATGAGAGAAATGAATACCAGGGGTGAAAGTGAAAAAAACCTGTGTATTAACAAAAAATAAGGTCCTGGGTAACCTCCAGGTGTCAGTACTGTAAATAATAATGTAAGCCAATAGTACAGATTGACTTGATTTTTTTTCTTTTCCTAAGATGGGCTAAGTCCAACAAGGAACAAATTCCTGTCTCTTGAATTTGGCTTGGCCTACAGGACAGGGCTGGTGTTGCAGAAGAGAGAGTGGGGGTCTGGCCATATGACAGGAACTCAGAATTAGGGAGAACCCCGGTAATGGCCAGAAGGATTCCCTGAACCCTTTAGAAAAGGTGAGGAGAAGTTAAAATGGTACAGAAAAGCAAGATGCCAAAACCAAAAGAGAATTTGTCTTCCTCCCTTCACAGGATCTTATTTGAGGATTGTGTCTAAGTACCTGTGAAACATTTTCCTGCAGCAGCAAATCCTACATGCTGCAAGGACCTAGGGTTATGTATTATTCCCAGGTGAAATATTTCACTCAGTTCTGATGCTCTTATTTATGTATGACAGCTAAAATGGTAGAAAATGCCAGCAGCGACTTGGGGAAAGTTTTATGTCTCAAGTCTTTTTATTCTTATTGCCAAATAAAGGTAAATCATTCTCTGCAAATGTCTGTCACCAGGACTTCCATCAAGGACTGGTCACTGGGAAAGTGTGAGTAGCAGGGGGATTTTCTGTTTAACACCCTGACTTGGTAAAGTTTGGCTGCTCAGCTGATGTGTGAATATACAGTGACCATTGTAACTTCTTGGGAGATGAATTTTCCACTACTGCACAAAGGTTTATTTTCCCAATAGAGGAATTTGTCACTCTTCTTGAAGTATTAATGAGCCAAGAGCCTTCTCCCATGTGAAAATACATCTTTAAGCTCACTTGCTGAGCCCAAGTCATCCCCAGATCTGGCTAGGGCAAGGGAGAAAGGGCGAGTTGGTGAGTGAGCCTGCACACAGAAATCCCTGCAAAGGTGCCTTTTCTCCATCAGCTCTGCAGAGAAACCAGGATGGTTTAGGAGTGGGAGGCTCAATGTGTCTGGGTCTTGTCCACCTGATACTCCAATGCTTTTCCTGGTTGCTGATTAGTGGAGCAGACTCCAGCCTCATGTGGCAGCTCTTGGTGAGTTCAGTGACAGCAGAATTGAATAAATAAGTGATTTAAATATCTGTTGGGCCCATTGTGTATCAGTGCAGTGCACAGCCCTCCTATTTTCAATGAACAGACCAGCTTTAACAGTTTGTGTCAGTTCTATCACTCTGGTGACTGGAAGCAGTCAAGTTTTAAGTTCCTTTATCCTGTTCCTGGATACCTGTGTACTAAGCTTTGAGAGGTCACTCTAAAATTATCTTAGACTTGTAGGGTTAAGGCTGGAGAACATTAATTTTGTCAGACTCTCTGCCTTCAATAAAAAGCAGTCCCCAACAAACGCTAGCTTTAATCTCATGTTTTTGTCAAGCATACACAAACTTGCTTTTAATTTAGCCGCTATCCTGCTGCTTGTTGTGCTTATGAAGCATTTTATTGTTGCTGTTGCCATTCTGAATTGATTGGTAAATCTGTACCAAATACTTCCCAGTGATGGAAAAAGAAACATTGAATTGTTACTAACGAAAGAGCAGGGAAGATCCAGATGTCAGCTGGGGAAAAAATGAAAACCAATCAGCCTTGATTAAACTTTTCAGATAAGAATTTGGGAACATCATGTCAGGATAAATTGTGTTTGTTCTAACCACTATCAGCCAAGACTGAAGCTGCTGCCAATAAGGAACTCTCGGGAATAAATGCATAAAAAAGTTGCAGGGATCTGATAAGGGACATAAGTTAGTCTGACTAAAGTGTTGCCATCAGAGCTGGGTGATGCTTTGAGATTTTTTTGCTTGATACAGGCCTGACTGCCATGTGGTTCACTGTTTAATTTTAGCTTGGTCTGTGGGCAAAGGAAGGGCTTCTACATCCAGACTTGTAAAGCCACTATTTTCCATGGAGATTATTTTTACCATTCTAAAAATACATTGCTGACATGAGTACCAAAGTTTCTATCCAGACCATTCTCCCAAAGCCTTTTGGTCACTTACGCAAAAACTGGCTCACAATAAAAAGATTTTCTGACCTTAAAGAGGGTCCAAGAATGGACTGGAATTTAGTTTAGCTTGCTCATAGTTTCTGCTTTGGCTTCTTGAATACAGCCCATTTTTCTGCTTTTTAGTGAGGTATCACTGCTAGAAAGCTTCCGGAAGAGTGAACCACACGGGCCAACCTTATGGGAGTGGAAGCTGCTCCTAAAACCAGGCATTTTGGGCTGTTCACTAACTCAGCTTCCCTGCTATTCTTGTTTGAGATCCAAGGGACTGCACATGTGCCTTACTGCGTCTCCTGAACTGTCATGGGACATTCCTTAATTAACTGTAGGAAATCAAGTGGGGTGCCAGCTGGCCCAGCCTCCTCTGTCATAAAACAGGAGTTTAATATGTTCGAGTTAAGGTGGTTAAGAGAGAGAGATGCAGGTAAAAACACTAGCCAGTAGGGAAAATGTTTTTTTTCATTACTTTACAGATTTTAGAAGAAATGCTTTTTCCCTTCTCCCATCCCAAGAAAAGAGAGATCAATTTTTCTACATTCCATAAACTTGGAACAGAAAATAGATTATTTTTAGCTTATTCCCTGGGTACTGTGTAGGCTTCAGTCTTTGGAGTCACTTTGTTCCTGGCTGGAGCAGATATAGGATTTATACAAGCTCCAGAGAAAAGAAAAATTAGGAGAAAGAAGAAAGATTTCAGAACAAGACTCTTGCTCTCTTTTCTCCCCCTCTTTCTTCCCCTTTCATGCTTCACTTATTGCTGCTCCTGCCTTTTAGAAGTTTCCTTCACTTTGGCTCTTCCTCAGCATGAGTTACTCTCCTGAAATATTTTGAACAGATGAGGGAAAGATTAAATTGATTTTAGGATGGGGAAATAAGGCAAAAAGAATAAAATCCTGGGAGGAAAAGCAGCAAAGCTGGTCCCTAGATAGCACAAGAGGCCAGGCTGTAGTCACAGGGTTAAAATGCAAAGCCAGATGCACACGTTTGGGAGTTAGACTTGCAGATGGATAAGCTGAAGATTTCTGGCTTTCAGGAGGAAAGTCACAGCTGAGCTGGCTGTGGCAAGTGACAGTAATGAGCTCCAAGGGTGAACTTCGGGAGAGAGCAGAGAATACAAATGCCCCTGAGGGTAAGATGGCACTTGTGGCAGCAGACTTCTGACAGTTTCCAAAGACCCTTGGGCAGCTTCACATTGTTGTTATCCAAAGTGGAGCTGATTTAATCGGCTGGAGATGAGCTCCGTCCCAAACACTGACTTGTGTTGTTTCCTTGAAACAGCCCCAGATCCAGTGTGTGTGTATCTAGTGAGTAGTCCAAGCATGTGTGTTTCAGATACAGAGCATGTTTCTATCTTTCTAGCATTTAATTGGTCAGACTTTAATTCTCTAGGCAGAATACAGCGTGACTGGTTTATTTTCCCATCTCTGCAAATGAGTAAGCAGTTTCTTCCTTCCAAACTTGCTGTAGATATTGGAAGTGGAATCTGCTTTCCTTACCACCTTCATATGTTCATACATGTACAGAGTCCAGAACAAAAAGACAGTAAGGTCCCTGGGGATGTTTGGATTTGCAGTTAACCAGCAGAGAGCAGTTTTCTAAAGTCAATACACAGTAACAAAACACTCTGTGTGCAGAGCTTGGACAGACGTACCTGGGCTCTGACGTGAGGGAACGTGCTGTAGGCATTAATAACAGAGCAGTGTTGACCACAGCCCTGGGAATTATAGGCAGTGTGGCATTCATATTCACACAACAATGTCTCACTTGTGCTTGGTATTTTAATTTTCTCAGGTGGAATTGCAGCTGCAGTCACCACACCTCTCGACGTAGCAAAGACCAGAATTATGTTGGCAAAGGTAAGAGGGAAGGAGGCCACCAGACAGGCCAGTGAATATTCCAGGGTTTCTGCAGGGTCGTTACAGAATGAAACCCAGCACCTATTAATAATCATTTCTGCTTTGTCCTCGAAGGCAGGAGTAGATGTGAACAGGCACTGCATGCAGAGCTAATGAAATTGTTGTGTTCCTTTCCTTGAGTGCTTCTCTGGTCCTTTCCCAAAGGAGCTGTCAGAAACAGACTCGGGCTTGTGCTCAGCTTCCAGACTCCCATGCAGTGTCTTTAGGAGAAAAGCCTTGCAGAGTCAGACACCCAAAGTTAAACTGCCCATCAGGGGTTTATTCCACTGTTTTGATAATTCAGAGTTGTGTCTATGTCTTTGCTGAGGAGAGGTTGGTACTGGATTTTCTGTTGTAAAATTTTAAACTATGGAGATACTGATGGCCAACATCTACCAACCTGGGCAGAAGGAAAACTGCTTGTAAGATCAGCAAGTTTAATGAGTTCAGAAATTGCTAATGAGTCTGGTGTTCCCATCAGTGATCCAGGGCAGAGCTGGCAGCCACAGTGCTAAGAGCCCTCAGCAGGTAGATATTCCTGAAGCCTTTCCCAGCCCTGAAAAGAGCTGTTGTGTTGGTGAAGGATGGGTGTTCTGGAGTTTCTGTGGGTGTTTTTTACCCTGTAGCTCACATCTCTCAATTTGGGGTGTTTCTTGCTGCTGACGTGCACCTCCCCAGCTGAGTCACTCACTGTGTATTCTGCCATGCTGGGTTGTGTCTGTGCAGTTTCTTTGTCTTTGGATAGTGATAAACTTGTAAGAAGTGCATTTCATTTATCTCTGCTCTCTCCTGAGCAGCCAGGTAAAGAAATGAGGGTGCTTTGAGGAGTTCTGGGACTGTTCAGTTTATATTGGTCATCTCACATTAGCTAGGTCACACATGGAATTTAATTCTCTCTAGTCCTGCTGTTTGTCCTCTGTTTTACACTCAAGACAATTTTCACATGCAATACTCAGGGTTTTTTGTTTTTTTTTTTCTTTTAAACCTAAAGGAGCAGCAAAGTCACTTGTTGGTGCTTTGAGAGTGTGTTTTTATTAAGCAGTGTCAGCTGCTGGATGTAGAGCTGAGTGCAGTGCAGAAGGGACTTGGTGCCCAGTTCTGAACTAACCAGCTCTGTGATTGTTTTGTTCTCCAGTGCCTCTGTTTTACTTTCTGCCATTTTTTTCCTTTCTGGAGACAAGGAGCTTTTGCGTGTGCCTGGGTAAGGAGGTTGTCTGTAACTCCTGTCATGTAGCACTAACCAGGGGCAGGAGCACAGTAAATAACTGAACCTCTGCCAACACTTGCCAATGTCTCTCCCTCTCTCTCTGTGGTGCAGGCTGGTTCCAGCAATGCCAGTGGGAATGTCCTGGCTGCCCTTGGTGGCATCTGGAGGACACAAGGCCTGTCAGGGTAAGAACGTGCTGCACCTCAGGGGTTGTGTGTCTGTGCCTTAGGGGGTGTGAGAGGGTGGGATGGGACCTGTTTATATTTAAATACTGGCATACAGAAAAGCCTTTTGCCTGCTGTACACCTGGACAGCCAAGAACAATCCCTGAGTGTCCTCGCCTTGCCCTGGCTGGGGGCAGTGTCCAGGGAAGAGCGCAGAAAAGGGGCATTGTTGAGAATATATCCAACCTCCAAGCCCAGCTCCAGGTGTCAGGGGAGAGGGCGGCTTTGTGTTAATAACCCATGATGAACTTTTCCGTGTGAATGTGTGTGTTTGTGATTTGTATCCACTTAAATTCAGGCACTTCCCATGGCAGTTTCATTTGAGGGGTGGGAATCCCCTCTCCTGAGGTGTCAGGGAAGACCAGCATAGGACCCACAAGCCCCTTATGGTCAGTTTTTCCTCCTCCTGGCAATTTCTTGCAGATTTGAAAGCACCAGCAAGGTCTCCTCTGTTCTTTTAATTCCCCGTTCTTGCTGTGAAGTGCAGTGTGAGCAGGCAATGCCAGTGATGTTCCAGCACGGGGATAGGCTGAAGCAGAGGGAGTGAGCCATGTGCTCTGACCTCCTGTTAGCTCTGACCTTGAGCATGTGCCCCAGATTTTTGCAGTGTAAACCCCATTGCAGAAGTGCAAGTTTTCTGAGCCAGGCCTGAGCACATGGAGTAGGTCTGAGCAGCCACAGAGCAGCTTTCCAGGACTTTCCTGCCATGGCCAGAGTGTAGAAATGTTCTGGGCTTTCCTCTGACCAGCTGTGGAAGTCTGGGGTTATACCCATCCAGTGTCTCAAGTGCCTCCTTTGTCCAGTCCTGAGACAGAGAATTGCTCTCCTTGGAGCAGTGTGAGAACACAGAGCCTTCTGCTGATGGGTTTCTAGAATATTTTGAGGTGTCAAAATGATTGATTTTCACTGACACTGTTTCACTTGCAGCACCTTGTCCTCTTTGAGTGTGTGTCTTTTAGCAGTAGTTGGCCTCTGAAAGTAAAAATATGTCTTAATTTCTCCAGTCCATGAAGTTCAGCCTTTGCTTCTTTCAGCAGGGCTCATGTCTCACCTGCCTTTGTCCTGGAATAGAAATGGAGAGTTTTTGCAAGCTTTGGGCTTTTCCCTGTAGCTTCCCCTAGATTTTTAACCCTCTCACTCCTTCAGGGCACTGTTTTAACCTTTGTTGCCCCAAGCACTGTGCACAGCTCTGCACAGGACAGCTTTCTCAGAACATCTGATCTCTGCTGGCCCAGCTAATAAAAGTTCAGCCCTCTTTCTACACATGTGGGAAATAATTCAAAACAAATTGCAGGAAGTTCCTGAACACTGATTCCAGGAAGGGATCCAGCTGTGCCCCCGGGCAGCACTCAGGGATGGGCTGGCTCAGGTTTGCCTCTCAGAGGGGATGAGGTGATGTGGCAGGGGATGAGTTTTGGGTCCTGCATGGCTTGGTGGACTTTAAGGTGTGTTTTGAAAGGGACTGAGAGAAGGGAGGCCATGTCTGCTGCTGGTGGAAGTTGAGCTCTGAAGGGTGTGAAGAGGCATGGTTGTGACTGAGGAAATCTCCCCCACCCCCCTGCCAACAGCAGAAAGTAAAAATGGATATTTATCTTCTTTTCAGGGTGTTTCAGCAGTGCCCTTTTCTAAATAACCCAGAATTAAACTGATCCCAAAGACAGTACCAGTGGACTAGGACCAAAGAGAACACAATTCAGTTGAAATCAAAGCAATAAGTGATCTGGAGAAAAAGTAACATGTAAAGGAGGCCAAGCTGCGTCAGCTGCGAGGAAAAGGAAGAAAGTCTTGGGAAAAATAAACGCAGAGGCTGCCATGCCTGCTGCCAATTATAAATCTATTAATCAAAACCAATAAAAATGTCGGGCTTTTTTGGCCAGTTACAACATGACATGATTTATGGCTCCTCTAATAAATCTCATACTTGAAGAGGAGGAATTCTGAGGGCAGAAAGACGCATTGCTTATTGCCACCTTATTAAAACCAGAGCACAGGGCTCAGCTTCCTGGTCTGCACCTAGTAAATCCCTCTGCTTCATGCCAAGAAATTCCACATCTCTTTCTGTCCAGGGAGAGCCAGGACTGTGGCAGGGGTTAGGATAGGGATGGGGTGAGTGGATCTGTGCACCTCTTTGCTCTTTTTAGAGGAATTATTCACAGGAAAAAGAGTTTGCATCTTGTCTGATGGCTTTTCACACAAGGAGATGGTGGTGTTTGAAAGCCATGGATGAAGCTTCACTGGTGAGAACATGGGGGTTATTGCAGTGGTAATGCTGGTGAGGTGGCCTGGTGGAGCTGGGGATGGAGCTTTTGCACCAGGTGTCCTGTTCCTCCCATGAGCTGCCTGGTCAGAGTGCAATTGGCACGTGTGAGGTAGCGATTTAATTCTGAAATAACAATCCCACAACATCGTTTAGTTTTATTTGTTGAAGTGTGGGGTATGAATTTCAGTGGAAAAGTACCAGAAGAACACAGGCCTCGGCAGTGACAGCACATACACAGAGAAAGCCTCTGTTGCTGGGTAAGCCCCTCCAGGGGAGGAGAGCAAAGAGAATTCTTTATGGGGAATAGAGAAGGGTCCTGTCTCTGGGGGAATTTTGTCTGGCAGCAAAGCAGGCGGAGAAAGCCTGGATGCAAAAACACCCCAGAACAGCGGGGTAACCCTGCTGCAGGGGGGAGACTCTCCACTGACCTTCCCTGAACCATGGGAGGAGCTGGGGGGTATAAAAGCCAGTATGAACTGTGATTTTTCAGCTGCCTGAGGCTGCCCCTGAGCCCCGTGCCCTGCCTTGTGGCTGAGCCCAGGCCCTGTCCTCCTGCCCAGCCTTTGCTCGCCCTGCTTGCCCCCTCTCCCTGCTGTTCCTGCTGTTCCTGCTTGTCCCTTGGGTGTCCCTGCTTGGTCTCTGCCTGCCCGAGGTCCCTGCTTTTTTCAGCACTTGTCCCTCTGTGCTGTGTCCAGGCCCTGCATTGCCTTACCTCCTTTCCCAGGGAAGTGGTAGAATCAGCATCCCTGGAGGTGTTCAGAAAGTAACTGTGGTGCCTGGGGACAGGGGTTAGTGCTGGGCTTGGCGGGGTTTTGGGCTTGTCTTTTTCCAGCCTAAATGATTTGATGATCCAAAGGGTAACTGCAGGGGTCCTGTCAGTCTCCTGTTAGGAACTGAGGGGTGGCAGAGTGCCAGGTGAAATCTGCAGACAGGGAGCAAATCCAAGTAGACAGCAGAGCTCTGCCCACCAGAGCAGCTTCTGATGGGGCCAGCAGAAATAAACCCAATTTATCCCATCTGCTGATGGAGACAGGCCTAGCAGAGACCAGTTTGGATCAGACCTGCCACACAGATCTTTGCATTTGGGAGCTCCCTGCAGCTGTTCAGCTCTGCCCTCTCACAGAAAGGGAGCTCATGGGGGAAGTGTGGATTGGAGAGGCTGCGGGTGGCAGGTGGGAACAGGAAACTGGGAGAAGCAGGGCCAGGATTCTTGGAAGTGATGGTTGGTAATAGGGGTTGCCAGGGATGCAGCTTCTGGGTAACTCAGTTATGGGCCCCTGTTTGTGTAATAGCTCTGTCTCGAGTGGGCTGTTCTGGAAACAAATGCCTGCCCCAGCTCCCGTAATGAGGCTCCCTAATTCGGCAGGAAAGGGATGCTGTGTGCTGCTCCCAAGGATTTGCCCTATCAGTGCTCTGTCCATACATGCCTTGTACAAATTACTCTGTTTTAAAGCTGTCATTATGGTAATAGGCCCAATTGCTGTCTAGTAAAGCCATAAAATGTTTCCATCTGCCTGTGTGCTCCAGGCTCCTTAGCAGAGCTCATTACTGCCAGAGGTTTCCCTGTGCAGCAGCAGGGATCAGGGAGCTCCTGAGCAGCCAGGTCTCACCAGGAATTACACCAGGAGTGTCCCACTGTGGACAAGCTTTTAGCAGGGACCATGAGTGTTTGGAACAGCCAAGGACAGGATCCCTGTGGAGCTCAGCCAGGCTGGGTGCAATAGATCTGGAAGGGGATGGGATGCCAAACAGGTTCCAGCCTAAGTTTTAATCCTTGCTTGCCACAAAGGAAGCCTGTAATCCTCTGGGAGGATGCACTGGCCTGTCCTGAAGCTGTTAAACCAACTGTGAGTTCAGACGTGTCAAGCAATTGGCTTTGCCGAGTTTCCTGGTAATTCCGAAGGACTGTGAAGATCAGGCACCTGAAAAGGGTGGCAGCTCAAGGTGCCACAAATTGAGTATTTCTGCTCCCTCACAGCTGTTGTGTGTTAGTGGGAACGAGCCACTGCAGTGAGCAGGGCTGTCTCTGGCACAGAGAGGTTGGTGGGGACAGAGGAGCACAGGATGTTCCCACCTGTCTGCAGCTCTCTGGGGGACTTGTCCCAGCTCACCTTTCCCATAAAGGCCTCCTGCCTTTTCCTTCTGCACCCGAGGAGTGTGGAGAGGGGTTAATAACCACAAACCTTGGGAGTGCTGTGGTAGGGAAGTCCAGACAGTGGACTTCCTTCAGTGAGCAGTGGGGTGGGATTTAAGAAAGCAGCAAGAGTTTTCTTTGGCTTTGTTTTCCTGCATCCTTTCCCCGCTCATCTTCTCAAGCTGCCTCTCCTTTGCCTTCAGCTTGTTTGCAGGTGTGGTCCCACGGATGGCAGCCATCAGCCTGGGAGGCTTCATCTTCCTGGGGACATACGAGAAGACTCGGCAGCTGCTGCTCTGGGCCAGCCCTGCCGGGGGAGAAGCCGCTGGAGGAGGAGTCAGGCCGGGAGCAGAGCCTTCCTCCCGCAGCTGTCCCGCAGGCTGAGAGCCACTCTCCCTGCTAGAGAAAAGTAAATCCTCCAATAATCCAGTTTCCCAAACATGAAATTTTCCTGCATGGAAAGTGGGGTGAGGTCACTGTGAAGAGTTGTGCCAAAAAAGTAATGTTTGGGGGGTAAACAGCTAATTACGGTGGCTGCGAAAGGCATTATTAGAACTCCTGCAGGGAAAGTGTTTTGGAAAGCTCAGGCTCGGGGGGCTGAGTGGGGAGGCTGAAATAAAGCAAGTTTTCATCATTCAGTGGCACCTGCCTCATAACAGGGGAGGGGAAGGGGCGATTGAGTTACAGCCTGCTGCCCTCCAACAGCACCGAAAGGATTCCAGCTTGGGAGAGCTCTTTGTAAAAGACAATAATCCATTTGTTTCTGATTCGAGCTGTATTTGTGGAAGTTTATATTCCTGTTTATACCTACAGGTGCTCAGCAAGCATTCCTGTGTGGGAGCCAGTGCAGCTTTATTAATCACACTCATATTTCTCCAGTAAAAGCACAGGCTTGTATTATTTTACAGCTGTGCTTGTGCAGAGATGGAGCTCTGCCTTCTTTGGGGCTTCATCCCTCAGCTGCTGAAGCAGCAGGAGGATGGAAGTGCTGAAGCCCAGGAAGGAGGCAGGGAGAACATCAGAGTTCTGCTGATACAGGGGTGGATCCTGAGGGCTCTAGGGGTGCTGCTGGCAGGCAGAGCAGAATTCTGGTGCTGTTCTCATGTAGGAAACAGAAGCTGCAGCAGACAAAACTGCAGGGATGAAAAGACCTTATTGGAATTACTCAAAATTATCACCACAGTTGGTGCTGGGAGCCGAGTTTACAGCACCAGCCTGAGGAGAACCAGGCTGGGCAGGGGTTTGTGTGGGCAGGCAAAGCCCAGGAGCTGCAGTGGGTGATGGTTCCTGCATGGCTGTGAGCTGGGCTGATCCTGGGAAGCTCCTCACACAGGGGAGAGCAGTGGGTGCCACAGGGCCCTGGGACTGAGCCGTGCTGGGTCACTCGTCCTGGTGGCACCGCGGGTGCTCCGGCTGCTCCATCCCTGTCACCCCAGCACTGCTGCACCAGGGGAGATGTGCTGCCTTGGGGGGCTGGAATTTTACCTGGGAGGCTGTTCCCCTCATGAGGACGACGTGCAGGTGTTCAGAGTCCAGGGAGAGGGAGACAAACACCACACCAGGTTAGTGACCTGAACAGGGCACACGAGTGACACCAGGGCACCAACAGCCCAGGCTGGATGTTTTATTACACTGTTATCCATGACAGAGTAGTAGGACTTTTTAGAGGCCAAAACTTAGAAAATAATTGGCAGACAAGTAAAACATACAGAACAAAGGACATAATTCTTAAAAATAATCTTCAATTAAAATGGGGAATTCAGCCAAGTCCTGTATTGGGTGGTTGGTAATGCTGCTCGTTACCATGGCTTGTTGTAGCTGTGCTTTCTGCCACTTTGAGGCTGTCTCTTTCATGACATTCTATATATATCTCTGTGTGTGTATCACATCCAATTTTAGGGGCTGAGGGGACAGAGATTTATTACTCTGTCTCAAAAATCTATCACATTTACTATTGAAGCTCTTTAAACATGGTGAGGGGCTTAGCAGTGCAGTTGATGCATTTAATTACTTGAGCTGTAAATAATCATCTTAATGTCACTGGGCCCAAATAGTGTATTATTTGTTGTTTTTATTTAATATTGCAGAATCAAGTTTTTGTCATCACCTTTTTTTCTTTTTTTTTTTTTTTATTAATAATCCCCCCCCCAACCAAGCAGCCAAATTGTTTTAGCCAACCTGATGGTGGGAGGGGACAGACATCAAGTGATTCCCCTTCCTCTCTGCCAATGGAGCAGTTCTACATCACAAGAAGGCCAAAAGTACCTGGGAATGGCAACAGGCAAGTGAGAGCCCCAGCACGAGGCCAGGGCTGTTCTGCATGCACCGGTTTGTCTAATATGGATGTAAAGGACATTTTTAGTTTTGGGGCTGGGGGGGTGGGGAGGGGGTGGGGAATAGACCAAAAAATATGTGGGTTCCCCTATGATTGTTTGCCTTAAGTTTTAGCAGTTTTGTTTCAAGTTTACCAAAATTTTAAAAATCTAATTGTAGCCATTACTGGGACAAAGTGAGATAACAAATTTCAGACCAGGCACCAGCCTCTTGAAGCCTCTCTCAATTAAAAAAAAAAATTAACTCCTACGTGGGTTTAGGAACTTTGAATTGTCTCAGACAACCTGCTTTATACCCTAAGTGATAATTTTAAGGGGAAAATAGTTTTAATTTTTAAAAAATACACAGAAACAGAATTGAATTTGTTAAAGCAGGAATTCAGGCTTATCTCCAAAGCTGCCTCTGGAATTTCCATCCAGGGTGGGGTTGGGGTTTGGGAACACCAGAGGTGTTCACAACTGCAGCTGGGTCTGGTGCTGTCCTGGCCCTGTTTTTACTTGCACACATGCACACACCCCTCATCTGTTCTGTTCTCACTGCCAAGACAGGGGGACTTGCCAGATA
Source organism: Petroica traversi (assembly GCA_025920805.1). Taxonomy (NCBI): domain Eukaryota; kingdom Metazoa; phylum Chordata; class Aves; order Passeriformes; family Petroicidae; genus Petroica; species Petroica traversi. The sequence continues at coordinate 5,680,399 of JAHLSL010000043.1, read as the reverse complement.
CTAAGCAAGCTGATATATTGGAAATGCATTTCTTACAAGTTCTGTATTGTATTTTTCAAAGTAGCCCCGAATTCCACCCCATCCACACACCAGGCTGTCAGAGCCTCACACAGTTCCCCAGATCTCATGGCCCAATTTCAAGAGCAGGTACTTTGGCAGTTAATCTCCATTTTCATGAGAGAAAGACAGAAAAGAGATCTAGCAATGGATTAGAATTTTATTTAATTTTCAACTGAAACTCCCAAAAGCTCACTCTCAACAAATCAGCCGTAATATTATAAATGAACCTTTATTAAAGACACTTCAATGCCGTTTGTTAGACACTTCAATATCTTACATGTTTTTCAATGTACAACATTGTACCAAATTTTCTAATAAATAAATAAATTTGTACACAAAAGTAATACTTCCTCTTTCACATTGCCTCTTAGAAGCAGCAAATTCACATATTTAGTGGAAGTCATAACATTAGGCAGTTAACTTTATTCAGAAATATTATTTTCAATGTTAACATGGCAAATATGCTTTATATCCACACTGGTGATGACATTTCCGCCAGCAAAACGAGCCCATTGAATCATTCCCATCTTCCCCATGTCCCTGGTTCCATGAGTTGGTTCTGGAGCACTTTTCCCTTCAGTGAAGGGAAAACTGTGCTCAGTTTATAATTTTCTAACATCCATTTCCTTTGCTTTGAATAAACTTGGCACTCAACATAATTCGCCACCTGTCTCAAAGTGCAAACGTGTCAATAGTCAGGGACTGGGACAGACAGGTACTGGCTGAATTATGCCTGGCTTCACCCAGGGGCAGCTGCTGCTCTCCCTGGCCCTGAGGTCCTTCCCTTACAGGAGCTGTGGCCCCTCAAGCTAAGGCTGGGTAGGACCAGCTTGTAATAAAACCAAGGGGCAGCTTGCAGCCACTCCCTGAAACCCTACAGGTGCTGCAGCACTGGGGCAGGTCCGTAAGTGAAGGATCTAAAGTGAACATGAAGTGTTTCTGCTCTTATCTCTCCTGCTTGTTCTGAGCCACAGTCCTGGCAAAGGTGGATTCCCAGACTTGGCCTCAGTGAAACTGGTTTTTGAGTTGCTCCTAAGGAAAAAAATAACAAACCCCTCTCCCCTGTGATAAACCTGCCCCAAAGTAGTCATCACCAGAGTTAGCAACCTCATGTTAACAGAATGAAATCACAAAGAACTGGAGTCCTCCATCCACAGGTACCAACAAACACCAAAGGAAAGCAGCCTATCTATGAATAAAAAGCATCATTGTGAAGTCAGAAGTGACAAAGATCTGTTTGACTGAGGTGGGGGTTTCTTTATACCCCCCCATTAATGGATGACCTTAAACCACATAAAAACATTTGGGACATTTCCATTTTAAAGTCTATTCAACCATGAATCCACAGTTTTCCTTATAAAAGAAGTGTATTTCTAACTAGCCCAGAATTGCTACACAAGGCAGCATAAATCACTTGAAGGTGGTATTTTCATACAGAGAGTCTGGCTGTTCAAATACAAAGTGTAATATTGTGTTGCAGGGGGAAAAAAAAAGTATTGGATGAATTAATGATACAGCTGTCCCCTTAGGAGTGCAGTTCAGTTTTGTTGTCAAAACAGCTCTATGGTTTCAAACCCCTCCAGAACAGATGTGTTTTTTGGGTGTGAAAATGCATTATACTGGCACAGGTTTTTTTACTGTAAGCAGGGCAAGGCTGGATCACTGCACACACCTCAGACAGGTGGAGCTGGGTCCCTTTGGGAGAGGAAAGGTGGTGAGGCTGTGGAGCTCAGTGCCAGCACACGTGGCAGGTAACACGTCCTGTGATGATGTGTTTGAGGTGCACTGTTATGAGACCACCCCTGGTTTACTGCACAAGTTATTTATTTTGGTAACAACTCCTTCCCAGTCAAAACAGCCTTTTCCTCTGGTTGTTTTGGGGCTTTGCACTGTTGAAGAGTTATTTAGTGCCTCCTGTGTGGTCCACTCTAAAGTCTCACACAGTCACAGTTCAAATCCTAATTTTTATAAAGTTTTGAAAAATAATGGAATTTAAGTTCTTCCACCAACAGGAAAATATCAGGTTGCTTTGTAATTGCTCACTGCTTTTTTTCTATATAAATTTCATTTGACACAGCTGAAGATCTCTGTTATTAAATGTGTTAAGTACAATAAATTTCCAAGGGAGGGAAGTTTGTGCTAAGTAACCCAGTTGAATCACAGAATGTCTTGGGTTGGAAGGGACAGAATCCCAGGATTTACTAGGTTGGAAGAGACCTTTGAGATGATCAAGTCCAACCTATGACCTAACACCACTTTATCATCTGGACCATGGCACTGAGTGCCAGATCCAGTCTTTTTTTAAACACCTCCAGGGATGGTGACTCCACCACCTCCCTGGGGAGGCCAATCCAATGCCCAGTCACCATCTATGAAGAATTTTTTCCTTATGTCCAGCCTAAACTTCCCCTGGCACAACCTTAAGGCTTTGTCCTCTTGTTCCGTCACTGGTTGCCTGGGAGAAGAACACCAGGCTGCAACCACCTTTCAGGGAGTTGTAGAGAGGGATAAAGTCTCCTCTGAGCCTGTTTTTTCCAGGCTAAACAATCCCATCTCCCTCAGCTGTTCCTCACAGTGTTTGTGTTCCAAGCCCCTCACCAGCCTTGTTGCCTCCACACGTTCAAGTGTCTCAATGTCCTTCCTGAACTGAGGGGCTCAGAACTGGACACAGCACTTGAGGTGTGGCCTCACCAGGGCTGAGTACAGGGGGAGAGTGACCTCCCTGGTGCTGCTTTCTGGCCACCTGGGCACACTGCTGGCTCATGTTCAGTCACCTTTCTACCAGCACCCCCAGGTCCCTTTCTGCCTGGTCCCTGTTCAGCCACCCTGTCCCCAGCCTGTAGCATTGCAGGGTGTTTTTGTGGCTGAAGTGCAGGACTCAGCACTTGGAGTTGTTAAACCTCATCTTGCTGGATTTAGCCCATCCATCCAGCCTGTCCTGACCTTAAAGATGATCTTGTTCCAATTCCCTTTCATCAGTCCAGGTTGCTCAGAGGTCCATAGAGCCTGAACACCTACAGGGATGGGACATCCACAGCTTCTCTGGCAACCTGCACCAGTGTCTCATCACCCTCACAGGGAAGAATTTGAATTTCTTCTGCATCTAACCTAAACTTCCCCTTTTGCAGTTTGAATTCATTACTCCTTGTCTTGTCACTACCATCCCCATACTGAGGGCACCAGAACTGTGTGCAGAACCCAGGTGAGGTCTCACCTGAGTGGAGCACAGGAGAATAATCTGCTGCTCACAATGCTCTGGATGCAGCCCAAGACACGGTTGGATTTCTGAGCACAATGGCCAGGGCAGGTCCAGCCTCTGCTCCACCAACACCCCCAAGTCCCTCTCCACAAGGCTGCTCCTGGTCACTTCTCCACCCAGCCAATACCTGGGATTGCCCAAACCCTCGTGTAAGTGGTGTAAAGGAACTCCCACTGAAAAGAGGATAATCCCTTTGGAACAGTCTGGCTTTTAAAAGTTCTCTTTATGCATTTAAGGCACCAGAATGATTTCTCTCACAAAGTTTAACAGCAACCTGATACTGAAAACAATATTGCCAAAATGGTAAAATTTCACTCAGTTTTCCATGCACTAAAGATTAAAATAGCCTCTGTAAAAGATATATATATTTTTATATATATATTTATATATGAAAACTCTTATGTACAATTGTATCAAATACTTTTTCTCTTTACACAATAATCCCTTGCATTTATGTGCTTCATATGCAAGTTGACTTTTGAACACTTCATACTTCTCAGGGAAGTTTTAAACTATGTACAATCAGATGACGCTCGAACAGGAGTTTGTTCCCCATACAAGCTTGTTTCTCATACCTCAGTTGGTTGCCTTTGCCAGGCCATCAGTTCAAGATTCGAGGTAGAAGTAAGTAGCCTATATACTCTGTGCAAAAAAAAAAAAATTAAAAAAAGTAATAGTGTGTTTGTTAATTTGCACGTGGCAGTCAGTCTGTGCTCAGTCCAGGGACCTGTTGGGCAGCTTGGGCTCGTGAGCGGAATCGCGGGGCTGGGCTGTGGTGCTGCTGGGCAGGAGAGCCTGCTCCACCTCTGCTTCCCTCTGCAGATCCAGTAGTGCTGGGGATATTTCGGGAAGCACGTTCAGTTGCTTTAATGACCCTCCTGCTGGTGAAGCTCTCACCAAATTAAGGTTGTTAAGCTCTGAAGGCTTTGCTGCTGCTTGTGAAGAGCCTGCAAAACCCCAAAGGACCGGTTAGGTGATGCTCAGCCTGCCAAGCACTCTCATCCCTCCATGACCCTGGAGGCCTTTCCAAGCTTCATGATTCTATTCTGTGTTCAACCCCACCCCCACCACTGCCATCCATGCCCAGCTGAGAAGGCTGGGATGGCAGGTGGGGCTGTGCCATGACCCTGATGGGGAGCAGAGAAGGAATTACCGTGCGTGTCTGCGAGCAGCGCGCCGGCCGCGCCCTCCGGCCGTATCCTGTCGTGGTTGCTGGGGTACAGGGTCCCGTCTGTCTCCACCCTCCTGCCACTGGCAATCCCGTTGCAGGGCTGAGCATGAAGAAGGCTGGTGCCTGCACCCCTCTTCCTGTGGCGCTCCTTGCTGCTCAGTGCACTGGGGTGGGAGTTCTCCACAGTCCTGAGGCTCTCGGGGTAGCCCTCGGGGTAGATGTGGACATTCATGCTGTCCGTGCTGCTGCTGCACTCCGTGCACACCACGGGCAGCCCGTAGCCTTTGGGGCAGGAAGGGAAAATCAGGGGAGGATGAGCAGCTGGAGCACACAAATCATGGAAGAAAAAGGCAGCTCTGTGTAGTTCACTGGGGGAATCTCTCACTAAATGATGTGGACGCTTTGTGATCTTACACAGTTTTCAGAACAGTGTAGCCACCATCAATAACTAAAGAAAGTTCCAATTAATAGCTTCAGTTAGCTAGGGATTCTTTTTTACTCCAAATAACTTGTAACTTTTTTTTTTAATAAACTATGCATTTATTTCCTTTTCCAGACTTTATAATTAGGGTAGAAATGGGAAGCAGAACTTTCATGTAGCTGCTTTAAAATACCAAGTTACCTTTCTTATTTTTGTGCTACTGCTTTACAGAGATCACCAACAGCTCACACTGTTGTCTCAAGATATGTTATTACTGGTAATGAGAACAACACATGAGCAGAATTCAAAGCAATAAGGAGTTTCTAAATGTTGAAAGTTAATTTCCTTAGTGCACTCAACATTATTAAAATTCACATTAGTTTCTCCTAGAGAGAAAATTTGTTTCATTGGTTGATTTTCTGTGGCTTTTACAGTGTGAGAACACAAAGCACAACCTAAAAATAGAAAAGTATGAGTGTAACACCCTAGAAACTGGCAAAGAGCAGAGGCAGGTGTAGCACCCAAAACAACCTTTAGATTTCAAAAATAAATTAAAAAGTTGAGCTTTGAAGTCAATGGCGCTTTTAAAAGAGCATGAAAAAATTTAACACTTTCCGGTTGGAAAGTGCTCTCACATTTTAGAAATATCTCAAATTAAATTCCCATCACCCAGCTGCACTGAATGGCAACTGGGAGCTTTACTCTGCCTCTTTCTGATGGTTCCTCAAATTCCAACAATCCAAGCTTGAGAGAGGATCAAAGCAAGCAGGAGAAAGTAAATTTTCTGTGCTTGCACCTGAGAATCTGGGCTTTTTTTTCTCTAAAGGTAACAATTTCTTGTTAATGCTGCCTGACTTGGAGGGCTTTGAGATCTGCACAAACACGAAATTCCTTCCTAGATTAATGGGTTTTGTACCTGTCTTATCTGGAACAAGCATTCCATCAGCCATGTCCTCAGTTTTCCAAGTGTCTTTATTATAGCTGATACACAGCTTGGGCTGTCTACAACCTACAGCAGGAGCTTCAACATCTGGACACCTTCCAGCGTCAGTCTGACACATCCCTGTAACAAACAAACCATCTGGGTAAAGATCACAGCCATCTGCTCACAGTTAAATGACTTGCTGGTCCTACTTATACTGGAAAAGGGAGAAAAATAGCAATGAGGGTAAATAGATAATTTTCGGCTAACATTTATCAGAATAAATGCAGCACAATCTCTGAAGGATCTTGGTTCAGAACTCTTCTCCTTCCTAATGTGCTGTGTTTAAATAGTGTAGAACCCAACATTTAATTTCAAAGCCTGAAGGCAGGGACAGGCAATGCTAATGCATTTTCTAGTACGACTACGGGTAACTGCTGCCAAAAAAAGAATCCAAAATTAGCAAAAACCAGTCCTTAGGGCCTGACTGAGCAGTTTGTGAAGCAGTCAGCTTGTAGGAACACTTACTCCTGGGAGAGGAGAGCTCTGTGAAGTCAAACTCAGATCCCTGCTCTGCATAAACGTGCAAGTTACATTATGAAGATCTCTCAGATAACTCAGAACAAACACAAACACAGAAGTACTCTGGGCTGAGATTTCTACCTGCCATATCAAGTTCAGCTCCAGGATTACAGAATAATTAAACCATTTCTCACCATTGCTGTCAATGTGCCCATTGGGCTGCTGGGTGTCCACTCCAATGGCCACTTCCTGGCGCTCCGAGAGAGTCCCTTGGGAGGACAAGTAGCTTGGCACATCAGGAGGCACAATAGTCTCATCTAGAGCAATGGGAGCAGGGAAAAGTCAGTTCCCAGCAGGATTTTCAAAGTAAATTCACACTTTCAAGGGGGATTTGAGACCACATCTAGAACAGTTTTTTTTTTTCTGTAGGTGCAATCAAAACTTAACTGCCTAAATATTCATTTCCCTTCAGAAGCCTCATTCCTGATTTTTCAAAGCTTAAAGCTGTGGGAGAGGGGGCTAATAAAGGCACTTGGAGAGTCTGCATGTGGCATGGTCAGTACATAGTAGGTAGACTGGAACTATTTCTTCAGAATAAGTAAATCCTTCTCCTTCCCCTGAATTTCAGTCCCTCCTTTGACTCAAGTCTTCTGCCTCCTGAAGTCAGGAGTAAAGTATTCTGCAAAACAGGGTCTTTGATTCCCTTAAGCAGGAAATAAGTCTTTAGCCTCTTGGCTGACCTTGGCATTCTCCATTTTCTATCAGGCAATTTCAGTTTCCATTGCCACATAAAACGAAGTGAAACTCAATTATATCAGGCATGAAGCCCTGGATTTTCAGGACTGAATAAAAGGGGATATAAAAGAATCCCACTAATACATCACACTGCTAATAGGCTATCCAAGACTTCCTACCTAGCCCATGTCTTTAAAAATCCTTTTGTACTCTATCTAAAGCTAAGCATAATATAGCAAGATTGCAAATTTCCAGCAGGCTGGGAAAGTCTTAGGCTGGTTCTTCCATACTTCTGTTTTGTTCAGAGGCTGCATAAGGAGGGCAGGAGACTTTATTCTCACTGCAATTCTTATTTCAGCACCAAATTATCCCCTCTGAGTATCAGGAGAAAGCAATAAACACTACTTCTTCCTCTAAGAAGTAACAGATACCTCCCTGCCATCAGCAGGGCTCATAGCCAGCATTGAAAAAGGGATTCCAGCTTCAAAGTCTAATTTTCCAAGTTTTCAAAATCTTTGAAAATACAGATTTACAAAAAGTAGGACAGGTTCACAGCACCATGGACATCATCCAGACCTTCTCAAGAGTTATCATTTACGGTCATGGAAAACCAAAGCAGCAAAGCAATGGCTTTAACTACTGCCAAGTGGAAAAGACCTTCCTGAAGAGCCAGCCAAGGGGAGAAATGCAGCTCTGAATGTGCTTCAGCAGCAAGTGAAAGCTGGTTCCAGCCTTGTGAGCCAAGGGAGCCAGGGAGATAAGCCAGCTGCAGTTCCAGTGGAGTGTGTGAGGGGCAGGCCCAGCCTCAGTGGGATGAGGAGCACAAAAGGACAGAGGGGCCCTCAGGACGCTGGAGCTACCTGTGTTGGTGACACTGTACTCCTCACTCTTCTTCCTGGTCTGGTAGATGATGCAGACCCAGACGAGGGAGGTGAGCACGATGCTGCAGACCACGGCGATGGTGATGATGCCCACGGTGGTGCGGTCCTTGCGGCAGCCCAGCGCCTGCAGGATGCTGACCTGGCTGTGCGCGCGCTCCGTGCCCAGCGTGTTGGACATCTCACACGTGTACTTCCCTGCGTCCTCCAGCACCACGTTCCTCACTATCAGCAGCTGGTTGCCCGAGGTGAAGTGGTGCCTTTCTGTCACCACCAGGGGCTGGTCACCTTTCAGCCAGGTGATGCGGGGCGGGGGGCTCCCCGTGGCTTTGCACTGGAGAGCCACGGTCTCGCCGACCGACACCACGTGGTCTTCCAGTGGATGGAGCAAAGATGGAGTCTCTGCAGGAGAACAAACACAGAAATTAATTTTTAGGGACAGTGTAACAACAGATTTACCAGCACTGAACATTCCTCATGTTCCTGCAGACACAGTAATGCACATGCTCAGGAATATGGCAGCTACATACCACAACTATCTAACAACCACAGCCAAGGCCTCGCTTCCCACAACCAACTGGTGTTAAGTTTTCCCAACAAGCAACTTCTGAGGACATTGGCCAACGGCTGACATGTGTATTATTTCATAGAGCAAGAGAGATGAAGTGCAATTTCCTTTGGAAGGAATTTTCCCAGACAGCAAATAGGCTGGCTGGAGGGGCTTCCTCAAGAGAAGATGCGATTTACAGCTCCTTCTCTTACTTAACAGGTATATTTCATTAGTGAACTACAGTGTAAAAGAACGAAACAAGACTAAGCAGACCATTTGACTGTGTCTCCCTTTTCTTTATCTGCAACTGGTAAAGAGCTTGAACAGCCATCCTTCCCAGTTCCCACTTGCACTTGGCCTGCTGGGGCACTGGTGATGCCTTTTTGGCATCCCTAAAAACAGAGGCCAGACAAAATTAAGGGAATAAAAGTGTCTATACTTATAGAGGAGCTTTCGGATACATTTAGGGCAGACAACGCCTCCTCCAGGGGCTACACCCAAAAATGGACAATGGGTCACAAGTTTTCATACTTTTGTAAGTTTGGCCTGTTTGCATATTGGAGGTGAATCTTCCAATTGTAGCTTCAGATAATGAAATAATTTACCCCAAGTTTGCTCCCCCTGCCCCCCAACTCACTTTTGTTTACATTTCCCAGGGTCTGAGACAGTTAGGTGTCCTTGAGGCCTAGAGAGGAATTGTTTTGTCTGACCAGAAGGTGAGAACAGTAACACTGTCTATGGAGTTTAGAGTTACGCACTAAGAACTGCAGGACTACAAATACAGAAAAATACAGAAAATGAAAAACACAGAAGCTGAAACCCTAAGGCAGGCCTTACCCAGCACGGTGAGGGTGGCATTGGCAAGCACAGACCCTGCAGAATTCTGGGCTGTGCAGCTGTAGACCCCCATGTCCTCGATCTTGACGTCGGTGATGAAGAAGACGTCGTCGTCGGGCATGACGTGCATGCGGCGCTCGCGGGCGGCGGGGAAGTCGGTGCCGCCGTCCTTCTGCCAGGCGATCTGCGGCGGGGGGTGGCCCTCGGCCGCGCACTCCAGACGCGCCGTCGTCCCCGTCCGGCTCGTGATGTCGTGGGGAGTTTTGATGAATGATGGCAGCACTGGGAAAGGAAAACAAGGAAAGGGCATGAGTTATTCCCTGGGGAAACGCCATCTTCAGAGCGGGTGTGTTTTCCATCCCGCAGAGGGGATTGAGGTGACAATCACCCACAGGCAGGAGGATGCCCAGGTGCTTCTGGTCTGCTGGGGACTGGCCCCATGTTTCTACAGAACACACCTGTCTGCACAGTCCATGACATGCCCAACTCGGATCATCAGAGCTGGGATCAAAGCTAATTTCATTCTGGGAAAAAGTCTGTCATCTCTCCTACATTTCCAACTGCTACATCCCTCTTCTTTGCATCCCTTTGTATTTTTGTTTTCATTGGGCAAAGAATCTACCTGAGCAGCCAAAGAGAGGCAGCTGAAGCTGTTAAGAACATGCATGCTGAAGTGCTTGGTTGGATGGCAGCCAGCACAAAATGGTGTGTGCCCCTCACAGGGCACTTCTCAGCATCCACTGAGACACAGACAGCTGCTGTGCAGAGGTTAAGAGCTCACCACCAGGAACAGACCCTCGGGGGCAATTGAATGGGTCTGGAGGAATTGTACCACGTAGGAGCTCAGGCTGAGGAGAGGAGTGAGGAAGCAGCTCCCACTCACCATTCACGGTGAGCCGGGCCTTGTTGGAGTAGGTGGAGCCGAAGTGGTTGGTGATGACGCACTGGTAGCGGCCCTCGTGGGCGAAGGTGACGTGGCGCAGGTGCAGGATGGTGGTGCACTCCATCACCTCCCCGTCCTTGGCCCGCACGTGCGCGAAGTTCTCGATCTCGGCGTTGTGCAGCATCTCGTTGTCCTTCTTCCAGGCAAACACCATGGGGGAGCTGCTGCTGCTGGCGGCCAGGCAGGTGAAGCGGATGTCCTTGCCCAGGACGGCCACCGTCGTCTCGGGCTGGATGATGATCTGCGGCTTGGGGAAATCGTCTGGGGGGAAACGGCAGCAACAGTCAGTGCTGGACTCTGAGGGGAGACTGCAGCAAGCCAAGAGCTGAAATGAGGAACAAGCAGTGCTCTGTAGAGCAGGTGTGCCACACACAACTCCACTGAGCAGTTGGTTTACATGGTTCCTCTGGTTCCTTCAGTGGGCTGAGATGGTCACAGAGTGACCTCAGACACTTACAAGATACCCAGCTCCTTCACCAACATGGCTGAATCTGAGAAAGACACCATGGTCTGAAGAAAATATTGAGACCATATTCAGGTTGTGGTTCGTTGTGTATTTCATGCATGAAGAGCACATCTGAGCTTAAAACCTCACCTCCAGACTTGTACTGGCATGAAGTAGGAGGGGAGAGGGCACTTAAAGGTCTGCAAGTGTCACCTCGGAGGAAAACTGCTCACAGGAGGTTTTACTGAGGTGGGGATTAGTCTCTTCTCCTAGGCAATAGGACAAGAGGAAACTACCTCAAGTTGTGCCAGGAGAGGTTTAGATTAGCTAATGCAAACATTTCTTCCCCAAAAGGCCTGGCTAGCACTGGAATGGGCTGCCCAGGGACCAGGAACGTGGTGGAGTCACCATCCCTGGAGGTATTTAAAAGATGTGTAGATGTGGCACTCAGGGCTGTGGTTTAGTGGTGGGTTTGGCTGCAGGAAGTTAATGGCTGGATTCAAGGATCTTAGAGATCTTTTCCAACCTAAAGGACTCTGACTCTATGCAGCCCATGCTGTCAAAGCAGAAGCAGCTGTATTTGCCTGTCACCCGAGCGGGGTGGAAAGCTTTGCACACTCTCTCTCTGCCCTGAAGACTGTTGGTTTTAGCAAGGTTCCAAGCAGATTCATTTATTAGATTTCTACAAATGGTGTAATTTAATATTTGACTAAGGTTTAATTAAACAGCCAGGCCTCTGGAACCAGGACTACTAGTGCCTGGAGGACTTGGCAGGCACTGGGAAGCAAAGCTGCTTTTGCTTTGTGATGTTGCTGTGGGGATGGAGCCTTCAGGATCTCTTCTTCCAGATGAGCACAGCAAGCCTCCCTCCCAGCCTGCTCAGACAGAGGCCACCTAGGCAGAGCCTGTCACTGGGGGATCAGGAGGGACACTGGAACAAAGCTTCTGCTCCACGTTCAGTGCAAGTCATGCATTCAGCTCAGTTAAATAGTGTTTGTAAAAGCTCATTTTTCTTTCAAACAGCCATGTGCAGCTCCACCCAGGATCCTCACTGGCTGGCTCCACTGCACAGGGTTTGGCTCCCAAACCAGGCCTTTCTTTTCCCCAAAAGCTGGATGCCTGAGCAACATTGATTTGGCCTCCTCTGATGATTTTTTTTTTTTTCCTTACAAGAAAGGTAGTAGATGTTTATGTGTGCTGGGTATTAAGTAAAGCTGCTTTGAAGCCATAGCTCAGGTGCAGAGTCAACTGCAGTATTTGGGTGGGCCTTACTGGCCCCAAAGAAGCAGCTGTGATGGAGGGATTCTCTGGGTTTAGTTTTTAACTCTTTGTTGTCTCCAAGAGGGAGGAAAGATGGGTGAAGAACACAAATCCACAGAAGAGCTCAGAATAGAAGGAAAAAAATTACAGCTGAAGTCTTGGTACTATCAAACTGAGAGGGCTGGGGAAGTGTCTGTGCAGCCCCATCTGGAAGTGGAACAGGCCTTAGTCCCTTCTGATTTAATACTCAGGGAGCCCTGTAAGGAATACTCTGGAAGCAAGCAATGTGCTATGTGGTTTTAGTGGGAAATAAATTGTAGCCAATGACAAATTTTTTAAATGCAGGCTTGGGCTTCCTTTGATCCCACTGAATAACAAAACAAAACAGAAACCCTCTCATAATAACACGCTGGTACTCAAAGAAAATGTTTCCCAAGTGACTCCTACCCTTCATTCAACCTCAAAACACACAGACCAGACTTACCACACACAAAACTCTCTGGCTGGATGGCAAAAATGCTCTTCCTTTTCAGTGACTCAGGATGGGCACAGGTGGCCACCACAAAGGACTGCAGCTCCTTCTCCACTAACCACTGGGGCAGCCACTTCAGCTGGCAGTCACAGAGGAAGCTGTCACTGTTAATGTGGCTGCAGGGAAACAAAACCAACACGAGCCTGCTGTCAGTCCTGCAAGGAGGGAAGGCTGGGAGCCCTTTCATGTTAAACACATTCCTCCCGCCCCCCCAGCATGAGTGGAAGGAAGGAAAAGGACTGCAGGGATGTCCTCGAGGCACTAAAGATGTTCCAGACATGACACATTTAAGCAGCATTTCATCTCCACACAGAGAAAGCCCCTCCCTTACTGCAGTGACACTGCAGCACCTTGGGCTCATTAACCAGCTCCCAGGGTGATCCCCAGGAACAGACCAGCTGTCAGTGAGTTCCTGCTCTGCCCCTGTGGTTTGAGCATCTTTGGGGACCAAATTCAGCACTTAACTGCTGAACAGGGAGAGGACACCCAGCTCCCACTGTAAGGCCTCAAGGCCCCCCACGGAAGAGCAGTAAGAGAGGCCCTGCCTTCCATAAGGTGAACCTCGAGTTGTGTTTACTGAGTAACAGAAGCAGTAGAGGAGAAATGACCAAAGGTATTTGTGTAAACCCCACAGAAACAGCAACTAGTCTGGAAAACAGAATGCAAAAACATTTTATAGCATCTTGAGAGGTTGAGAAATCCTAAGTTCCAACCCCACCACTATAGGGTTCTGTAATTCTGTGATCCAATACGAGCTTAGCACCTTCTGTTAGGAATAGTGGTGTGAAAAAGGAGGCAAAGAAAAAGGGAACTTCAGGATTAATGTGAGTTTTTTCAATATTCTGGGGCAAATCATGGCTCAGCACAGCTCTAAGGCCAGTGAAGAACTGCAAATTTACACAGAGTGTTCAGACTTTGGTCTGGTTTGCAAAACTCAGTCAGATCCTTGGAACTGAATGTGAGGATGCCCCAGAGAGAGCTCTTGTCCTGCCATTCTACAAACCATGCAAGAACAGGGTATCAAGAGCACAGCAAAATCCCAACTCCAGCACTGCAATAAGATGTGAATTTCCAGCTATTTTTCTACCCAATACCTTGGGAAATCCTGAAGTTTGAAAGGAGGAGGAAAGGGAAAAAGAAAGAAATCGACTGGAGAAGGAAGGAATACAGGGATTTGATTTTTCAAAGCTGTCCACTTTGCTGTTCTAGAAAGATGTGTAGCCTCTAACGTACATGATGGCATAAAACCCTCCTGGCTAGTTGGGACAGGTCATGAGATCCTTCAGCACAAGGCACTCAGCATGGAAATGTCCTCTATCTGAACTTTCCATTATATAAACATTCCTTCACAATATCTGGGATCTCACTATATCTTCCTAGTAAGACCAATCTTTCATCTCAATTTTATTTCAAGTGCCAGTGCAGAAGGTAAAGTTTTTAATCACCCAACAGAGGCACAGTGTTTATCTTCTTCATTCCCAGTCACTGGTATCAAGTGTCATTGCTAACAGTGACCATCTGATTCCCATTTCCAATGTCAGGGGCAAGAACCTGTACCTACCCAAATACCAAATAAGTGATTTTGTGTTCCACAGACACTGCACTACTCCGGGGCATAGCAACACGCTGACAGTGGATTAAATATTTATGGGGAAGAAGAGAAAAGGAAACCAGGCAAGACTGGAAACAGTGTCTGATAACAGTGCAGAGCCCAGCCTGGTGCACAAGCAGCAGCTCTGATAACACATCCGTATTTTTACACCAGCAGGCTGGATGACAAGTGGATGCAGTTCAAATGGTGCTTATCACTGCAGTATCAGTCCTGTGTGTGAATCCTAAACACAGGTACAGCAAGGGAGCAGATGTGCCACTGGGAATTAAATCCACAGTGGAGTGAGCAGGAGAGCTGGCTAATAGGACCAGGGCTGGACTTCCTGAACGGAGATGAATAATTGCAGAGGCACAAACCTGCTGGAAGAACCCGTTCCGATGATCTAATTTCACTCACTATTACATGCAAGATGTTCCCGTGACAGCTCCTCATGTGTAAAAATACCCCACAGAGGAGAACGAAGGGGAGGGGGAAATAAACGAGTGGTAATGTGGATAACACCCGTGCTGCTGCTCATGTCCAGGGCCAGGAGGATCCCTCCTGCCCAAGGGTGGGAGCAGGGAAATCACTCACAGCTGCCTCAGGCTCCTCATCCTGGCAAAGGCATCGGCTTGGATGGAGCGGATGGCATTGTCCCCGAGGTTCCTGCAGGCACAACCACAGGCAGTGTGAACAAAAAGGATGGGACAGAGCCTCTCCACATCTATTTAAGCAATGATTCCAGTAGCAGGTAATTTGGTAGCTCCTTGTTAAGGCCTTGTGCACTTACAGCGCACAGAAATGTTCCTCAAAACACCTTTGTATTATTAAAGTACTGCTGAAAAATAGCCAGCCAACAAAAATTACACTGACCTAAATCACAAAGTCATTCCCTACCCCATCTTCTCACTACACTTTCTCAGTCTGAGCTACCTCCATTGTCCATAGCTCAGAAATTCCTCAGCCCCCTCGATAACCAAAGATAGTCAGGAATGTGGTAACCCAGCCTAGACCTTCAGCAAACATAAAAGAAAGCAAATACTTGCACTAAGCAGCATCTGAGGAATTATCTGAAAATTACTTGGAGAGGATACTGTTGGATTTAAAAAAAATCCCAGTATTTCCAGAGGCAGGGGTTCTTAAAAGCTTCCCTCACAACTATTGCTAATTTAAAAAATCATTTGTTCTCTGAAAAAGGACAGTGTCAGATTTAGGGCTGAAGGTTACTAAGTGACATGCAGGGCAGACAAGCACTGCTTCAAGAGGACAATCTCAGCAGAGCATTAAGGGCACCTTTATTTGGGAATGTACTCCCAGTCAGGCAGCCCAAATCTTTCAGTGTGCTCTCTATGGCCATAATATTTCATACAATCAACAGCCAATAAAACATGTAGAGCACAGTCACATATACTTTAACTTGTCCTAATCCAAGAAAGGAGGTTATTCATGAATCACTGCTGGAGTCATCAGCCTTGGGACACAGAAAAAAAGTACACAGAGGCAGCCAAAATTTACTTCTTGCAAATGGCTCTAAGGGGGTTGTGCTGAATGGGGGTGTTCAGTGGGGATGCATCAAAACCAGTTGTCTCCAACACGTGGCACTGCCTGGGTTTAGGAGGAAGTTGGGGCAAAGGAAGAGAGTGCTATGCCTGAACCAGCCTACCTTCATTACTAACAGCCTGCAAAGAAGTAATGTGCAAGTCAAGGTGATACTCTCAAAATATAAGAGCATGCAAATCTCCCATATGTTCTATAACTTTGTTCCTGGCACAAAAAAAGGCCAAAGTTGAGGCGGACTTATAATGAGAAGGAAGCAGGTGGCCCCCACAAATGGACGGGCTTCTCAGTTTACAAAGACACTATTAAATTGCTAGCAGATTTCTCAAGCAGCTACTTTTGGCAGACCCCCCTTCCCAAACTTTGAGGCATGGTGGGTTACTCACAGGTGCTCCAGAGCCTCCAACCCTGAGAACGCTTTCTTGGCCACCGACTTGATCTTGTTTCCAAACAGAGTTCTGTAGTTTCCAAACATCCAGTGCCAGATAAACAGAAAGAAAATGGGGACAGGTGGGCAAAAAAAAAAAAAAAAAAAAAAAAAGAAGGAACACAATTAGTGTGGTTTTATCTGATATACACACACTCAGTGTAAGTCCCAGGAAATCTGAACTGCACAGAGATTAAGAGGGCTGAAGCACACTCGCTTTCCTGCTCCTGAAATTAAATCCTTTTATCTGTATTTGAATTTAATAGTGATGACAGGGCAAAAGGGAATGTGCCATATCATGTAAAAAGGCAGGTTTGCTCCCGTGCTTGGGAACCAGCTTGCTGAGTAACAGAAGGCTGGCTATAGACAGGATTAAGTGCAGTGACAGTTTAATAAGATATTGGTCTCTCCCCACAACACTTTTCATTTCTGACTTCTTCCCAGACAGGAAAAAGAGTGGTAATTTATTCCCTGGTGCTTGGCCTGAGCAGCCTCAGCACACAGAGCTGAGGGCTGTCCCTGGGCTGCACATTCACACAGCAGCTGACTGGAGGCACTGCTCATTCCTTCCTTGTAAACACAACAGCAAAGTAACATCATGCAACAGATCATGGGTTAATTTCAAGAAGCAAAAGGCAGAATAGGTAATGTCCAGAGCTGAGGAGTGGGCTGGCTTGCATCTGTGACCAGAGAGCATTCCTCTGGATCAGCAGTGGCATGAGGGGACTGTCACCAGAAAACAGCCAGCTGGAGAGATCCCAGCCCAGCTGCTATCTCCAAAGCAACAGCTCTCCATAAATATTGACCAGTGCTAATGGCCAGGGGCAGGGTTCGTGCCAAATGGATGGGCTCTTCACCTGTTTTAATAAAACATCAACCAGTGTCATTAATTAGGAACTGCTTTCCTTCCCCAGGCTCCCTCTCAGGTTTATCCTCCAGGTGCATCTGTTGTCACCACGTGGTGTCCAGTGCAAGTCATCACCCACACCTCAGGTGAAAAAAAGGCTGGTGCTGCATTTGATTTTGAGTTTTCCTTCAATAATTGTCCTTCAATATGTGACCTGTATCTGCACCCTAAAAAGATTAAAATTATGAGGGTCCCACTGCTTGCTTACTGTCCAGGGAAAGGAGAGGAGTACAAGACAGAGCACATGCAGCCATTCCATGAGCAAATACATTTCCAAGACCTTGTCAAGGCTCTCCACAAAGCACTTTTCAAATGTCAGGATAATTTGGTTATATATTGTCTCCCAGAAAGCTCAGTTTCAAAGACCCCCAGCACCAAAGGATGTGTGCAATCATGTGTGCCATCATTTGGTAAAAGGGATGTTGTATTAATGAAGGCTTTGAAAAATCCATTATAATGATTAATACAGTAAATAATTTACTATATGTAAACTCTGGTCAAATGGCTGCATCCATACACACTGATTCCTGCAGCCATGTTCCTAAATAAGGATGTTATAAGGACAAAATATAAGGATAAAATAAGGAGAAAAGGAAATGGCCCCAAGTTGTACCAGGGGAGGTTTAGATTAGATTTTAGGAAAAATTAGGAGAAAGGATTGTTAGCAATGAG
The DNA here is from genome assembly GCA_025920805.1 of Petroica traversi. Classification (NCBI taxonomy): domain Eukaryota; kingdom Metazoa; phylum Chordata; class Aves; order Passeriformes; family Petroicidae; genus Petroica; species Petroica traversi. The sequence continues at coordinate 5,662,710 of JAHLSL010000043.1, read as the reverse complement.
CAGACTCTTCAGGGAAGTTACAGAATCACCATCTTTGGAACTGTTCAAAAAGCTTCAGGACATGGTTTGATGATGATAATGGTTAATGGTTGGAATTGATAATCCTAAAGATTTCTTCTAACCTTAACAATTCTACTGGAAGTTAGATCAGCAACTGCTGTTGAAAAAATTATGCCAAGCTTGGGATAGCTGCAGATTTCTATTATTGTTCAGTGGATTTTGGACTTTGAAATTTGGAGATACTGCTGATATCTGTTTCCTTATCTGTGCAGAGATAAGCAGCACATCTGGGGATGGGAATACACAACCACATCACTTGTGTAGGTGCACACAGCTTGATGGCTGGACATGAGAAATGCCTAACACACGTAACAAGTCAGGCCTCAGCAAACTCATTATTCCTTGCAACTAATTTCAATTAAGTGCCTCTACAAATCTGAGGGTTTGAACCCAGCAGCCCCCATCAAAGGGCTGTGGAATGTGCAGGCAGCAGAACACAGCCACAATTAACCATCCCCATGCTGTCCAAAACCTCCTCCACGGGGCAGAGCCAGGCACAAACTCTCCTGGAGACTGCACCAGTGTAATTACATGCCAAGCACACAATTCACTGCAGCGTTTTCTCCTCCAGCCAGTTTTGCACCTGCAGGAAGATCTCACTGAGTGAGCCATCAAAAAGCCAGTCACATTTAGCTGCTTGAATAATTAGGAACCTCCCTGTTCCACAGCGATTCCACCGGTGCTTTTTATGCTCCAGTGCTTCTCAAGTCCCTCTTTCTTCAAGCCACATTTTAATTTAGGCCTGTGCTCTCCATCCTGGAGAGCTTCATATATAATTCAGAGAAGGCTAAAGTGACTGGCCTCTCCATCTCTGTTTAACACCTCCATGTCAGCGAACAACCCTCTCTGTGCTAAATCCTTTCAGAGGCTAATCTCTGCCAGATCAAAGGGGAGCAGCTTTTAAGGCAATCTCCACAGAGCTGAGGTGATTATTAATTCATTGGAAGGTCTCCTCTGAAGTGCCCATTTATTTTTTGTATGCTAATGCATTTAAAGCGGTTGACAGTTTAAACACAGGCCCTAAATCACACAGTGAAATGTTTGCTGTAAGGGCTGATCTTTTATTTACAAAAAAATCCTGATACTCACTTCAGCCTTAGAAATCACCAGTTTGGGATTTATGTGCTGATAAGCTAAAACAGTTCTGAGGATATCCCTTTAAAAGTGACCACTCACAAGTATTCTCAAAATGCCTCAAGAAATAATAATAATTCCATGTTATGAGCATTTTTTAGCCTTACACAGTGAACAATCCCATCAAACTGTCTGTCCCACAACAATTCACTCTGTTAAGTAATCAAACCACTCCTGTCTGCCCTAAACCAACCTGATCCACACGCTCTTCCAGGCTATGAAATGTGCTGCAATCCCCTGCACAAACCTTCCCTGCACACGTCCCTCAGCCAGACTCAGAGCTGGCCCCACTCCATGTGCAATGACAGACATCAGTCAACAAAGGAAAGAAAGATATAAACCAAACTTCCTCAGACTTGCACAAGCCCTTAGTGAATCCTTGGCTACTGGCAGCCCACACCAGCTGTCTTTTGGAGGTGTTCCTTGTGCTGGGTGATAAACGTCACATCAGGCCACGGCATTTCACAGGGGAGAGCGAGAGCTGCTCTGCCCAGAGCTCCCAGCACAGGCTGCCCCTGCTCCCTTCCTTCCTCCTCCTGCTTCTTGCTGCTCCTCCTGGCCTCTGCCTGACCCCCAGAGCTCATCAGGGCTCACTGCTCCTGCTTTCCAAGTCAATCCTTTTGCTGAACTCTTTCCTTTGATGCTGTCTCTGCTGGATTTTTCACCACTCTCCCGTTACCTGCATTTCTAACATATCCTCATCACTTGGGACCACTACTTTTGCACCCATGCCAGTGGCCCTGTTGGAGGGATGTGCCATCAGCAGTGGATGAACCACCAGGACAGTTCTCTCTGCTCCTTTCCTCCACCCTCTCTCCCTTGTCAATGCAGCACTACAGATCCATAATCCCTACAGCCTGCAAATCCCACTGGACAAAGTCTCTGCTCCCATCACCCTTCCAGCTGCTCACATGGTCTCACTGATTTCAAACACTTCAGTCAGGCAGCCAAGGGCTCTTCTACCCACCACATCTGCTCCTCTGCCTTTTTTCTGGCAGTCGTGGGAAGATTCCCTGACTCTGCATGCACAGCAATTCTTACTGACTTCTCTCTCACCCCCACACTACTTCTGCTTCCCTGCCTGGCTCCCCCTGTCCTGAAATCCTTCTCTGCCTTCTGCCCCACTTTACTTGCAGCTACAACTTGGTTCACCCAGTGACTCCCCTCAGCAATCAAATGCCATCTCTGTCTGTGATTTCAGATTTTTCTCCTCTAAGCAGTACATCCCACAAACCCTGCCCTGGCTTGTCCCACTCCCCGAGGAGTCTCTAATGAGAGCGTGACAATTCTGCCAGGATTCCTCCCAGCCATCTGCTATCCATCGAGGTACTTTTACTGCACCTCTGGCTGTGCCATCCCAGCATCAGAGACAGCGGCCTGGGGGGTGCTGAGAACTTCAACAAAGGCAAGAGGTAATGATTAGAGGCTCTTGATTTGTCACAAGCCATCAGAGCCTCCTCTGACAGGGCTGATTTATATCACCCATTTCAAATGGAATAGGGACTTGTACAGAGCAATGTGAAAATCCTTGCGAGGGCCAAGCAAGACATAAACATTTGCAAGGCGCATGCTTGCCTTGGGTTTCTTTTTATCTCTTTAAGAGCCCGTGCCCCATGGTGCCTTTTATTGTCACTGCACATGGAACTGAGCCCAAAAGATCACTCTCAGAAAGAGTATCCCACAGAAACGAATCCTGTTTCAATCCTCTGTTGTAACAGGAAGTGGGGCGATTTTTCTCTTCTGTTTATTGTTATTTGCTGCATCAATCAGGGCCTTGCTGAAGATTGCAAGGGGTCGTTTTTGTTGCTTGTTTGCTTTTAGAAGGGAGGAATGGTTGTGCTGAATTTTATACACAAAACCAGCTTAAATTTCTCTCTCCTGTGTATCTGAACTGCAGTATGTGGAGTCTGTTCACCATTTTGAAAAGAAATAATTGCCTCATATCTTTGTATAAATGTCACTGCTTGAAAACCACATTAGCACTCTTGTCTGCAAAACTACTATAGCTCAGATTTTATGTTGATTTTTGTCTTGTTCCAAGGTGAGGGAGGCTGCACAAAAAAAGACAGACCCAACCCTACACAGGCGCACAACAAAAACTGTCTGGCAGAATTCTAGCCCAGTGGTACTCACAGTTTGCTCAGGTTTTCCAGGCCTGTGAAGGCTCCATTGGTATCTTCTATTGTGCCCGAGATGTCATTGTGGTCCAGTTCCCTGGGGAGAGGACAAGAGAGAGCTCAGAATCAGTGCCTCAGTTCCAATGTCACTGTTACAAACAAGGGGAGGAAGTTGGAGAGTGCCACAGGAGAGCTTCCCATTTTCTCCTGACAGCTTACAGAAAATGCACAGTCCTGCTGCAAAGCAGCACTGATCACTCCTCCTGCACTGACACAGGGTGGGATGGTGCATTCGAGAAGGAGCTCTGGCTTGTTCCTAGCTGAAACCCTCTGAGACAGCTACTTTTCACCAAGTAGGTTTCTGTCCTTTTCTAGTTCTGTGCATCCAAACAGAAGGAGAAAAATGAAAACAAAGCGCCAAAATTAAACTGAAAGAAACAGCTGTCCTTAAATGCTACTACCATGAAATAAGATCACTTTGGGTATTCCAGTGTATATGTATATTTGTCTATTGCTGAATCTTAGGAAGATGATTTGGTGTATTTTCTACAAAGCTGCTTTTTTTCTGGCAATGAACTTGAAAATTCACAAAGGAAAGCGCCAGCATCACTACAGCAGCTAATTCTGTATGACCATTAAAAAAGAAAACAACAAGAGAATTCCTTTTTCAGTGTTAGCTTCTTTTGGCTTTCAAATTGACCATCAATTACAAGAGTCAAAGAGGTCTGAAGAAAAACAAGCACACAGAACAAACACAGAGATCCACAAAAGCTGTTTAAACAGTCTGTTTAGAAATCCTTCCCTCCCAGCTTTTAATTCCAGCTAGCAATGAATACCCAGCAACACAGACAGAAATTCATCATTTCCAATGTTAAGTAAGAAGAAAGAAAAACTAAATAGGCTTTGTTGGTTTTGTTACATCACTCTGATTTAAAACCTGGCAAAACCAAACACCAAAGCAAACTTCACCATGCAGATAACCCCTGAGCCCTCAGGTACTCCTTTGGCACCTTTTGAAGCTGATTATCAGAACACTTCCAGATAAAAAAATATTAAGACCAAAAAAAGGAAAACCAAGACCCCCTGCATTTTGCAAAACTCCAGACACAGGCATCACAGTGTGGCTTCTGGGCTGTGCAGCAAAAATACACAGTAATTCACAAGAAGGGAAAAGAAATTTATGAGAAAGCCCCTGCTTCAATATGGGAATTGTTTTCCCTCAGCTGGCACAGTCTTTTCTCCCTCTCTGCTTTAGGGTGAACTGAAGATGTGAAGGGAGAGGGCCAAAAGCCACAATTCCTGTTTCTCAGCTGGATTCAGCCTGAGACCTGAATCTCAAGCCCCTGGAGAGCCCTGGCCTTATCCAGCATCTCTGTGGATGTCAGGGTGATCTGTGGGTTGCTCTGTGCCAAAGGGATGGACAAAAGCTCAACATCCCTGTGGGGTGTGGGCCCACGTAGTGCTGTGGTGGCCAAAGAGATGAGTCCAGGAGAATGCTTTGATGTGCTGGCATTTCCAGCACTGTCTGAGCGGGACAGGAGCAAATACATCCTCCTGGAGCTCAGTTTCTGCATTTTCCCTACAGTTGCCAAGCCAATGCCCGTTGTTCTGTTTGTTTTTTGAGGGAAAATCCCTTCTCAGACATTTCTCCTCTTCAGTTTCACCACGGGCTACTGGTCTTTGGAGCAAACCCTTTCCCATGGCACAGACAGGCAAGTGGGAACAGCCTGTAGGAGCTCTGACACACACTTTTATTAATTGACTGCCTCACATTGTGTTTTCTTGAAAAAGGGAAAGAAAATGGTATTGCTTGTTCATCCAGTGGCAACTCAAAGGTTTAGTGTTAGAAAGGAGGAATAAAAACCTTTTTAACAAATGAGTGAAAATAGAGAGACAGAGGAAAAAAGAGTGGGGTATTTTGGCCCAGCTCTCTTTGTATTCCAACTCCTCTCCCAGCCCCTGTTGCCAATTTCCTATTCTTTCTGGCTGGCTGAGCTTGAATGCTCACAGCCTTGTTAATCATTGTGCTCCGAGGTCTCCGGGCCTGACCTCTATTTGAATAGCTCCACATTTCAGCAGTTTCACACCCACCAAAGGCTCCCCAACAATAGCCCATAATTAAAGCATGCTCGGCTCTTTTTCACCAGGTGCAGGACCCAATAGGCCTTTCTCTTTATTAAATTAGAGCTCGCTCACACACTCCCTCTCCACCTCCCCCCTCTGTTCTGGACATAAAAGAGGCTCCACATTCACTGCAGAGCAAAGAGAACGACCAGCTCCCCTTCCCCTCCATTTTTCTTTGGAAACCTTTAGTTCCGGTCTTGACAGCTGCCTCAGAGAGGTCCCTTTCTGAATGCCCAGTGGCTGAAAGGCTTTGGCTGAAGTTTAAAAAAAGCAAACAAAACCCAAACTCACTTTCAGTCACTTCCTTCACTATGAACTTCAATAAAGAAAAGAGTAAGATGCAGAAAGTACTGTAAAGAGGGGAGATCTTTCTGTTCCCATTTCCTTTTAATGACTCAGGCCACAATGGGCTTCTGAAGAGGAATAAAAGTATCAAAGTGTGTTTTTTTCCTTTTGAAGGAAGAATTAAATCAGTTTGCTGAACCCAATCAGCCTGGGAACGTGTCTGGTGCTGTCACAAGGACTGTGAGAACTTTGTGGTGTGCCAGATGAAGGTGCTGAGCCTGCAGCTCCCAGAGAGAGGAGGAGAGCAGCCAGCAGCCTGCATGTTCCAGTAAGGAGACAGAGGCAACACAGCTGTAGGAATGGAACTGAATTCCCTATCTTCTGATGGTCACAAGACAAGCCTAGGTGTACTTCAGTCTAACTCTCTTAGCAGTGCATAATGGTACAATGCTACAGCTACATCCCACAGGAGATCACACTGATCTGTCTAAGGGGCTCTACTACTCCTAAAACCTTACAAGTTGGTATTTGGACAAGGCAAGTTCATTTCCTGTGTCACATTTCCAGGTATTTTATTGTGTGAGTGGTTTTAAAATAAAAGCCTGTGGTTAATGGCCACAGCCAGCACTGGATGGATCACTTTGCAATTCAGCATTAGGGCACGTGAAATTTTGCCCTTGGCAACTTTTTGGTTTTTCAGGGTTTACCTGAACATTTCATGAACCCAATTGCATTAAAGAGAAAGACTTCTGGTTACTTGCATGATACCTGCAAAATCTTATTTCTGTGACTTGACTGAAGGCAGAATGAAGCTTCATGTGTTGTTACACTTCTGGGACAGTCAGATCCCAAGCTCAACCACTACATTTCTTTGTTTTGCTATAGTTTTTATCTTAACATCATCTTAGCACATAATTTTATATTTAATATTCAGTTAAAAAAAAAAAAGTAACAACACAGAAGTGCTCGATAGCACATTTAAGAGGATATTCAGATTTACAGTGTAGTCAGTGGAAGGAATCATTCCCTGCTCCTTCTGAGTGCAGAATGACCCAAAAGAAACTAATCTTTTCTAAGAATTTCAATTAAAGGCAATATGATAGCAAGAGAAATACTGCTATTAGCTGCAGGAATGAGACCTCAGGGATTTTTGGCCATCTGAGGTGGTTCCAGGAACTTGAAACTGCTGGACATGGGCACCCAAAGCACCTCCAATGCAGAACCATGTGGCAGAATACGAACTGTGAAGAGAAAATGGGTGAGGTCTGACAAAAGCTTGGAACAACTTACAGGATACGGAGGTTCTTGAGTCCTCTGAAAGCACCTTCTGCAATGTGATTGATGGAATTGTGGCTCAGCCGCAGCACTTGCAGCCCCCCGAGGTCTGCCAGGCTCCCCTCGTCCAGCCTTGTCAGGTTGTTGTAGGAGAGTATCCTGAGGAAAAAACGTAACAACAGCCCTTGTCAATCCAGCTGGTATTTTCCAAACTGCTCTGTGCCAACCAGTGCCTGCCTCCCACAAAACCTGACATGAGGTGATGCACTGGGTGGATATGTAACAAATGGAATACGAAATAAGACTGAAGCCTACAAGAACTGCCACAAGACACCCATGGGGAAGCCTGGATGGCACGCAGGGAGCAGGAAGCACTTGGTGCTAGCTATGGGGGAATTTTCTGTGCAGACTTCAAACAGAAGCTGCCGCAGAAACGTCTGAGAGCAACAACCCAACACATTCACACTGTGAGCTATGGCAGGGAGAGCTTCTCCTGCTCCCATTCAGCTGGGTGAGGGTCTGGGATCCCCACCCCTCTGTCCCACAGGTACAGGCAACGCTCAGCGGGCTGATTCAATCCTCACTCCCAATCTGGACTCCCTCCCAGGCTCACAGGGAGAAGCAGGCCCTGCTCCCCACGCCCTGCGAGGTGCAGAGTGATGTCACACAGATGGATTCTGGAGTTCACACGCGCTCCTGGCAGGGTCCACACTCCTGTACTCAGGAGGTGCCTTATCGTTCACACAGCGAGCCCCAGGCTCTGGGTGTGGGTGCCTCTGCTCCACCCCAGCACAGAGCCAAAAGCATTTCACCACGAGGCAATTGAATGCTTCCTTTCACGTACAGAAAGGAGGTGTCTGTTGTAAACCAGCCACCTTTCCTTCCTCCCACTCCCTTTGACAAGGAGCATAGTTTGCCTTAAATCCTCTCTGCTTGCAACAGACTATTGGAGGGTTGTTTTTTCTCTGAGTTTTCCATCTCCTCCCCTTGCCTGTGTTATATCTCTGGTCTGAGAGATTTTTTTTAAGCACTACTCCTGTTGCAGTTTGGAAGCTGCCAGGAAGGCAGCTGCTTTTTTCTCCCAGCAAGGTGTAGATGAGGTTTTAGAGATGTGACACTGAGGGCAGGCCTTGGGAAGCTACTGCAGCCACCTCACACACTGTGCAACCACCTTCTATCCAGAATAAAGCCCTGATGTGGAAAGTCAGCTTGGATTGACAAATGAGGGACCTCTCAGAGTAGCAGCTGGCACTAGATTTTCAAAACCACCTTCTTAGTGACCTGGGAGTACAACTCACTTCAAAAGGTATGAAGGTTTGGGCTGCTCAACTTTTGAAAAAGTGGAGTTAGGTAGCTTTGAAGCACTGAAAATTCTTCACTGTACAGATGAGAAAAAAAAAAATTCACTGAGTTCCAAACTTCAAAATTCCTATTCTTGTACTGCCTGTTAATGAGTCTGCTCAAAAATGTGTCTGGGGCTTGCATGAAATTCACTGCAAAGCCAAAACCTGAGTCCAAGCAGACATATACTCCAAAGCACTGAGAGTGTCATTTACTTGGCTAAAGTGCTGCCTATCTTTTAGCTGTGGGAGTGGGCAGAGGGCAAGCTCTGGAAAAAAATCTGCAAAGATTAATGAGTTTGAAGGTATGGGACAACATACTTGCATTCCTAAAGAAGCTATAATGTTAGTTATGAAAAACTGGCATCTGGTCAAAATTATGTCTTCACCCGCGATTAAAGAATTTGGCTTTTAAAAAAAAAAAAGTTGTTCAAAAGTAATCCTAAACCTGGCTGAGAAGATAAATAGTTCCTTTTGATTCTACACATACGAGTTCCTGCCACAACTAGTGAAGGCATGTCCCCTCTTTGTTCTGATGTCACCCCAAGATGGACAGACTTGGATGGACTTTGGTGTCACACATGGAAGGTTTCAGGAGCTACTGCACCTGGCAGTGGCTTCTCCAACATGCCAGGGCTCTCCTGCTGCCTCAGGACAGGCCAATTTGCAAAACATCAGGTTTCCTCCCTCAGCTCAGCATTGTGGATTGTCTGGTTGAGAGAAGCCAGTAGATCTCTGCTGCTTCCCTGAGGCTGGCTTCTCTCTACCAGTGAAAAATCACTGCAATGAATAAATGGCAGCATTTGTCTATACAGCCCTTCCAACCTGGTGAGAAGTGGGAGATTTTGAGCACCATGCCAAAATTGGTACAGAGAGGGGTTAACCAGAACCCTGTAGTGCAGCTAGGGCTGCTGCTGCCAGCCTGTTCTGAACCAGGAACATCTAATATCCTTCATTCCCATTGACCAAGCTACAGGAAAAAAGGGAAAGGAAAGACCCAGCAGCCAAGCCACCATTTACCTCTGATGAAATCCTGTGTTCCTACTGTGTTTTTTTCCATGATGCTGATGCTCAAGCACCTGACTGGTGAATACAATCAGCCCTTTCTCATGCTCAGAACAAGGCAAGAGCTTTCTTTCCTTGTCAGCTTTTACATCAGACCAGAGCCTTGGGGTCACGTTTTGTCCCAGCAACTGAATGAGAGACAACTCCTCCTTCAGATGACAAACTTCCTCCTAGGAAGACTTTGAAATTCTTTCCTTGTACAACCACAGTGGTTTTGGGTAACTGAAACCCAGCAGATTTAGCAACAGTGGAGGTGAGCAAGGATCTTTCAATCATGAATGAAACATACTCAATTAACCAAGTGCACAGGTCAGTCTAGATGTACCCATGGCTTCCTTTCCTCACCCTTGAATTTCAGCACAGATCTCTCCTACAGGCACTCTCTGGCTGTGGGAGTTTCAGTTTGGAGATCTGAAGGCTCCCTGCAGCAGCTTTACCCCAAAGGCAACACCTGCAAGAGCTTGCAGTGCTTTGCAGGGATGTGCTAACACCCACACAATCACCCTTTCCATCTCAGTCTCAGGCCTCCAACTGCAGCACAATCCTGCCTGGCAGGTCAGGCTCACCCCACCTCACACCACTGGGCATTTCCCAAATCCACCCCATCCTGCACCAGCCCCAGTGAGTCCTGCACCCGAGTTTCTGCAATTACTGCTCCTAAGACAGGACACCTCACTATCTTGTTGGATGAGATCCCAATCCATACCTGAGAAAAAGGACTCAGCATGACATGCAACCGCCAGGGTTTGAAAGGCAGTGTCATAAAGAAGACAAGCCTAGCTTCCTCTAAAAGAGTTTTCACAGGAGCAGATGCATCCTACCCATCCCCTCTAACCCAGGCTGAAATAAAGCAAATAAAGCTCAGCACAGGCACCAGGTATTTGGTCCTGAGAGCGGAAAGCTCTCAGAGCTCTGTGTGCAGTGATCTGCATTTGGCTATTTCAAGGATTCAACTATGAGTGCCAAGGTAGGTTCCCCTTTTTATGATGCTTCTGATTTTAAAAGACCACAGGTAGAGCACAGTTCCAGTTCTGATCTGTTTGTTGTCTTGAAGATCTCTCCATTAACACTGCCTTAATCTAACAAAACATCATGTGAGGATCTACATGTGAAGAACTGTAGCTGTCCACAGAACTGTGCCAGGCATGGGCAGTTCTGCAGCAATTTGAAAGATTACGTAATTAAACAATCACGTGTGTACTTAACTAAAACAAAAAATAATGCACTTCCTTGTGCCCCCCAAAAATCTGAACAAATAATTTGGGTTCAACTGAAGATGTTAATGTTAGCATGTTAATTCTAAACGTAAAGAAATGTCCACCTATCTCTGAATCCACAGCCCAAAGGTTTCAGGACTCACAGGTGACTGGGCAGATACCAATCCCTAGGTGTGAGAGCAGAGTGAGGCCTCTGGCAGGAGAAGTTGCTTTACCATACTGCTTTCTGGTGAAAGGAAAATCTCTAACAATGTTTAACATTTCCCAGCACCAAGCTGAATTAATTCCAATGCCACTGACCACATGTCCAGTTCTCCAAAGAAAAAAGTGAATCTTTCCCCAGTCCCACCAACGGGACAACAGCCACTTCTGAAAATACTGCAAGCATCCCTGTGTGCTCCTTCAAAAAGGCATTAAGCAGTGCCACAGCCCCAAAAGACACCCTTGTAAGGCTGCCCTCAGCACGGCTTTCTTACACTTGTCAGGGTGTATTCACAGCTGGAAACCTCAGGGGAGCAAAGTCAATGTATTTACTTTTTAACAACTCAACTCTACAGGAAGGATAAAGTGTAAACAGGAGAAACAAGGAGAACTGCCTTTAAAGGGCCAAATGTCTGCTGGTTGAAAGCATGATTGCTCTTTGTAAATACAGAGGATAAAGCAAAGCTTCCTTCAGGCTGTACAGTTATTATATGGCAAGCTACAAGCCTTGTAACTTGCTAGCTAAAAACGTTGGCAAGCCACAGCTCACAAATTCTCCCGGTCTTTTGGCACTGTGCACTTCTAGTGGGTTCTAGCCTTTGTTTTTGCTGCAAATGTTATTTTAACCAGGTGCTCTGAAGGTCATAACATCATAAATAACAAGGGCATCACTTAGAGCCTGCAGTTCCTGCATTCCTACAGGTTGATACAGTGGGAACTGTAAGCCTTGAGAAAATTTCTTACTCCCCTCTCTCCTGCCAACATTACACAACACAACAGAAACCAACTTACAGCTCATGCAGCTTCTGGCAGAAGCTCCAGCCATCGGGGTTGATGCGGGATATGGAGTTGTTGCTGAGGTGAAGCTGGTGCAGAGAGGAAAGGCCATAGAGAGAGCCACTGTTCACTTCTGTCAGGCTGTTATATTCCAGGTGGCTGTGAGAAAAATCAAAAGGGATTGACAGATAAGCAGCAGTAGTCAAATGCTGAAAGAATTTCCAAAAAACAACTGGGATTTTATCCGTTCCTTTCTACACACCCCTGTGGACACATACATGTGTGAGCATTTCTTGCAAACAAAGGATAGAAATTCAAGGATAACACAAAGGAAAGGCCCAGGAGATGTGACTGCAGAGAAAAGCTCCACTGTAAGTAAACTGGGCATAAAGTATCCCGTTCAAGTTTGTATGTACAGAGTCTCAACTGTGTGACAGCAGCACCCAGAAACATGCTACCTTCATACTTGGGACCTCACAAAAATACCTGGAAGCCAAGTGTGTTGGAAGCTTCAGGTATTTCTCTGCAATGACTAATCAATTTATTCTCTGCTATTGAAAGAAAACATCCCCAAGAATGGCCAGCTTGGTTTCTAGGTATCCCAAGAGGTGGAATAATGATGTCTGAAATACAGAGTTTCCAGGCATCAGTCACATTTGCAGAACACAGATATTTAAAGACCCATTGAGATCAATGCCGAATGTTCAAACTGTCAAACTTTCAAAGAAATAGTGCCACAGCTTAAAGTATATTGGGTTTTTTATTGAACACCTGGTGAGGCAGTGAGCTTTTGTAAATTGTGGGCCAGCTAAACTGAAGCTGCTGCAGCAGCTCTGGGCATGCAGGACAGAGAAAGAAGCACAAGAAGTGGCACAGATGCCCACAGGTCTCTGCTAAAACCTGTGAAGGATGTGAGAGCAGTAGAAACTGAGGCTGTTTAAGGAAAAAGAGCCCATTTCTCCAACTTACAGAATTTGCATTTTGGCGAGTCCCCAGAAAGCCCCATCAGTCAATTTGCTGATGTTGTTGCGCTGCAGTTTCAGGACTTCCAGGCTGTCCAGTCCCTGGAACGTCAGCCCTTCAATCAGGCGAATGCGATTCCGGTTCAGCTCCCTGAAATCACCAAGGCCATACAAGTTTATTAAACCCCAGGCCTTTCTCACCAAGTCATCTGTGCAGCACACAATGGGGACAGCAATGCCAGCAGCTCCTGTGTCAGTGGTTCCCAGGGGACAGCAGGAGAGCACCGGAAACTTTCAATCCCAGAGCTGTCCAGGGAAGGCAGCTGGGTGCGATCGCTTAAACAAACTCACCCCGGGACAGAGTCACTACAGAGAAATAACAGAGAGCAGCAATTTCTCTTCATCCCTCCTCTCTCTGCATTTCTTTTAAACCATTGATCCTTCTCTCATCAATTTTCACAGTTCACCCTCCCTCAAGCGCAGACATCATTTGAACCAGTACAGTCAAACATCAGCATTTCTTCCCCTACAATCCACTGTTTTTACAGGACTTGTAACTGCCCAGTAAAAATGTGCTCAGAAACATGCAGGTGTCCCAAAAGCGTGTGCCCAAGAGGAAACTTTATGGCCAAGTCTGAAAAGAAAGCTTTCTGTTCCCCTGACAAATGTCCCAATGTTTTTCTACTATCAGAAACTAATAAAGAGTGAGAGAAGTTGTTTCCAAAAACAATGCAGTCTTACTCTTTTGTGTAAACCAAGGTTTCCAGCCTGATTCATTAAATTTGGTTTTAGTTTCCCTGGGTGGGGAAGGACTCCTACATTTTGGCAATCTTTTTTTCTGAATAGCAAAATGAACATCATCACAGCACACTTTACCAACCTCTATCAGTCTGATGAATTGCTTGACCCCAACAAACCAGGTGAAAATCCAGTTCTGTAAAGTCCGTGGAATACTTCAGAACTATGCCATAAAAGCTGAAGCTAGAGCTTTTCAAACTGATACTTTCCCACACATACAAGATTGAGCTAAGGACAGTTCCCTCTTCAGTGTTTGTGTTGAGGGAAATGGTGGAGGTTACAACACCCGAACTTGTTTTGGAAAAGATGAAGAAGCCATAGAGACTTTAAGCTTACTTTTCAACTGCCCAAAAAAACAATGTTGAACTTGCACTCAAGTTGAGTATAATTAAAGCAAGCAATAAAGAATTTGCAGGCCTGAAGTCCCTTGTCAAACTGCACTTCCTGGGCTATTAGTGGAACAGACTTTGCCAGAAAAAGAACTGTACACAAATTCTACACCACACCAATCTGGAAAACTTGCAATTCATTCATGTTTATCTGTAGAGTTAAACAACCAGCTCTGAGGCTGTCATTAAGAGTACCAATTACTCCATCCCTCGGTGCAAACCGTGTTTCTAAACAGAGTTGTTTTCATTACAGTTCTGCACATGTTGTAGTCAAACACAGTGAATTAGAAGCCCTCACTCAATGGACCCAGTAACTTCCAACTGAGAGGCAACAGACTTTTCAGATGCACGTGCTACTGTGTCCCCTTATCCCATCCCAAACTGGCTATAAATCCTGCATGGATGCAGACACAAATGCACACACACTCCTTGGGCACACCCTGACTTGAGGATTTGTCTCCAAGTCAAGAAGTTCCCACTTAGAGGTGTGAGTTCCTACAGCATTTGTGGACTTTAACAGACAGAGATGGACCTTTTGCCTATCAAATTTGATGGACAGATTGCAGGGACCCTCAGGCTGGGCCCATTTCTCTGACAGCAGCTCAACCATTAGTGCTACTTTTTTACACATAAAGCATGTTTATAGCTGCAGATGCCTGTGTGTCCCCATGCAGGGAGCAACTGTGTGTGTTATCTCATCTGAGCTGCCATTTTCTCTGCCCAAATATCACCTCACAGTTTAACAACCTTCCCTCACTGCTCTTTTATTGCCACATAAAGATACCTGTGTGGTCCTGAAACACTAACATGGCAGCTGAGTTCTGTCACTCTCAACTGAAACCTCTTGCAAACCTCTCCCACACCACAGACACCAGCAGCTTGCAAGGAAATGGATTTGTCTCACTCTGTCAAGTGCAGAAGATGCTGATGTCTGCTGCAGCATCCCTCTCTCCCCACCTGATACAAGTAATAACCTGAAAAACCAAAAGTTTCAAGACAAAAAGGACCCTCTCCCAGTGTGTCTCACCAGGAGCTGGCAGAGGACTCCTGCACAGTGGAACCTACATTTTACAGACAGTAGGTGAGGAAGGGTGACATTTGGTGTGCATACCCATGGGGTCATTTTATCTCCATAAAGTGTGGCAGAGCTTAATTAAAGTGGACATTTGTACTCACAGCTGAATTAGCCTGGGCAGCCTGAATGCCTTGACAGGAAGCTGAGTGATCCTGTTTTTGCTCAGACGAAGTGTTAGCAGGGACCGTGACAGGCTATCAAAAGCACCAGGCTCCAGGGTGCTGATTCTGTTGCTCCCCAGGTAGCTGCAATAAATCACAGCAGAAAAATGAACAGTTCTGTCAGAAATCAACCTTTATCAGCATTTAGTTGGTCTCCAGACAAGCTGGTGAAACTACAGAGATGGCTTCAAACCAGCTGGATTTCTGGCTGCACAAAGGGCACAGGGCCTTTCCCAGAGCCTGTGATGAATGTGGAGAATTGCTGGGCACTTCCAAAGAGCTCCCTGACACCCTCCTGCTTGAACAAGACAATCAGGAGTGGAAGCCAGAAACTGGAGACTATCCAGTGCAGAATGATGCTATTCATTCCCCATTTTTCCCCCAGTATCTGTCCCAGAGGTCTTTCTTATTTGGATCCTAGTCCTAGCCACAGGGGGCTGTTTTTGCAGGACAACAGGCAAACATCAGTCACAACACCACTCTCTTATACCCTCCTGCAACCAGGAACAGAAACTTCAGTGTAAACTTTAATGTAGGCAGACTATTAGTCTGCACCTCTTCAAAGGTACCTAAAATAGAGATTGTGTTTCTCTGAATAGGGAAACATCCTGGTGGGAGGGTGTTACTCTGCTTGACCTCATTTTCTTCAAATAACCAGAAACATTTCTGTTCTCAATATTCAGAAAGCCACTTTGGTGATGAAATAGTTGCTCTCTCTCCACTTTTCTAGATGCACAGTTGGAAACACACACACACATGAAGGATATAGTATACCTGAAGGATACCTTTTCTGTGCAATACAATTAATAATAATCTGCATTCTTTATAGCTACATCAGAAACTAAACAGCACTCAAAAAATAACCTGACAACAGCGACAATGTGCTGCCTTCTAACTCTCCTTTGCACTTAAAAATAATCCCAAATAATCCCATACTTCTTATGTTCATTACTACTTCTTTTTTAAAGCTTTGAGGCCCTTTTCTCTGCTGTGGTAACTCAACAAAAGCAGTTCCCAACAAGAAAAACTCACAGCTCCTTTATGTGAAGTCCCTGTGGAAAGCAGCCGTTTCGGATTTCCGTGATGTCATTGAAACTCAGGTCCAACGTTTCCAGGGTAACGTAGGGCTGCAGTTGACTGCCTTCAATGCTGCGGATCCTGTTGTGATGCCTGAAACAGTCAGGAGGAGGAAAAGAGACTGTTTGGTTCTCTTAGAAAAACAGAAAGAGCAGCCCAGGCTGCAGCAGGCCCCCCGGCTGGCCCGGAGTTTGTACACTCAGTTATAGTGATTTTTCAACAGCTGTCTAAAGAGAAACCCATTCCAGAGAGACACTCCCCAATCCCCTCGCTGCTCCTCTGGCTACAGACCAGCTCACAGGTATCTGCAGGCTTCCAGACACTTCTTTCCTTCCACAGAACTATTGACTCCACTCATCAGTTTTTCTTCCATTAATCTCGGCTCGCTCTCCTACAAGCCTGCACTTCCAAATGGATTTGTTACATGCAAGTACTAAAGAGCTGTTTTTGAATCCCAAAGATAAGGAGTGCAGATCAGTGGTTTAACCAACCTGACAAGGCTTTATCTAGAGCATGCAACTTTCAGAGAAGGAAACAAGTAAGTAAATACAAACTCAACAAAAGTTACATAACATTCTTAATTCCTAAGGATTCTGAAAGTTTCCAGCTTTGCACTGTGTTACAATGATTTGTAACACTGAAATAAGAAAGCTTGCAAATATTCTTGCAGGGGTTTCTTCATCTTTTGCTGCTTTTGTCCCACTGCAGGATTAGGACAACTCTTCAGTGCCAGTGCCTGTCCAAGCACCAGCTGCAGGATCACCTGCGTTTGCTGCCTTACCAGGACAGCCTGAGGGATTCAATCTAAGATTTTTCTTTAAAGAAAGTCCTACCAACTGTCGTCAGGGTTTCCACAGCCTCCAAACAGTTAAATACCTTTAGAGCTCATCTGTACTCAACAAGGTCAAAGCAAAAATCAGCCCCCCCCCCTTTTCCTCTGACTCCTTTCTGGCCTGAGTCAGTAGAGAACAGTAATCAATTAAAAAATACATTGTGCATTAGTCACAAGAGGCAGAGCACATGCCTGATGTGAATTTAGACCAGTCACTGATATTCCTGGCAAGGCTGTGAGTGAGGCACTCCAAACAGAGACGCTCACTTGGGAACTTGCTGAATAATAAGAGATAGTAGAGAAAGTTCAGACAAGTCCTGTGCCTCAATCCATCCAGCAACCCACTGGGTGAGCAGAGGAGGGGAGAGCAGCCAGTGAAAGCACTCCTGAATGCAAGTCCCAGCTCCCCTGACAAAGCATCAGCTCTTTGTAACAAAAAACTGAGGGATGTCCAACCACAGCCTTCAGGTACTGAAGCTGTTTAGGATCCCACCTTCTCCAGCTTCACCCCCACTTCAGGCTCTCCCAGGAGTTCAGACAAGAAAACCTCCTCCCTCTGACAGAAAATTCCAACAGCACATGGCAAGAGACTTGCTCCCCACACCGTGATCTGCTCCTTTACCCTCCCTGTTATAAAAAGCAGATTGTTTCACCACAACATTTACTGGTGCCCACAATAGGAAAGAGTGCAAAATCTGCAACCCCAGAATAATTTGCTTTTGGGACACTCACCCTTTAAACAGCCAGCACATGGCCCTTGCTTAATGCTGGGGAAACAGGCACAGAAACACTGCTTTGAAGAGTTTAAATGATAATTAATTCACTGCAGGCTCAGAAAACATTAAGGACAAATTTTACAGCACTGTAGCAGTGTGCTGCTAATGCAATGCAACAAGGTGTCAAGAAAAATCAAAGGAAAGTCATAATTTATGTCTCCAAACTGATTATTCCATGGGTTACTGGCACACAGGTCTCCACAACCACAACTGTTTCAAAGGCAATGACATGGCTGCTATCCAAATGACCAATATTCATTTACAGCTGGGAATAAAGTCTGAATTTTCACATCCATGCAACAAGTAGAACAGAGGTACACTGAATTTATAGCATAGTGAGACTAAAATACAAGAAAAATCACTACGTCCAGAATTTTGTGACCTCCATTAACTAAACACAGGGGCAAGGGGAATTTCTTTCCCCTAAGGACTAGTTTCTTTTGCAATTAATTTGATTACTAGAATCACAAAGTTCAGAAATTTCAATCTTTTCTTTTCCTCCTCAAAAGAAGAGCGTCCATTAAATGTGTGCCCAAATCTGATTCAGGAAAGTACCTCAACACAGACATAACTGAAAGCAAACCACGAGCACGTTTTCTGGAGCTCTCCTGAAGCAGGGGCTGCGAGTTCAGCTCTGATCTCATCTAAGCTGTGATGGCTGAGATGAATCTGGCTGTAAATTAACAGGAAATGAAGGCTTGTACAAACGAACATGGAGAATCTATAAATCACCTGACAATCCCTATGCAGGGCAGTTAAGTCTGCAAGGGACTGAGAGCACAGAGTGAATTTGGACATGAAATGCTCTTCAGAAGCCAACGTTATTTTTTTGGAGTATTAATATTTCTGTGCTTTGGTTGCTCAACATATATCCACTCTGCCTGCCTGCCAGATCTCCCAACCCATCCCAGAAGACAGACTGGAAGAAGGGAAGAAAAGGACAGGAAATAACTATTTTGTTTGAGCCATGTTCCCAGCCAGGTGATTTCTGTCCATTTGCCTCTTGCTTTTCATGTGCCGCAGCTGGCAGATGAGAGGGATACATTATTTTACACAGGCAGAAAAACTGGCTCCTTTCTCTCCCTCTCCCTGTCTCCTTCAAACATGGGCTGACTCCAAACGTAACTCTCAGCTCCAAACACCATCTCGGGCCAGTCCCAGCTGGGGAATGTCAGACAGTTCGCTGCAAAGCACTGCACCCTCTCAAAGCACTGCACTTCAAACAAAGCCTGTGACTTTTCCTATACACACCATGTGATATGAAGGCAACACAGCCCAAACCTTTTACTAGCTTGATTACAATTTATTTTTCATTCTTCTGGTAAGAGCCCAAATGTGATTTAACCCTTAGTGTTACTACTTGGATCCTCTCAGCTCTCCTGCCTTTGTTCCCCTGTTCATCGCAAGGGTGTTTTACAGAGAGAAAAAAAAAAAAAGACCAGTGATGTTATAAATTAGCCTCTCCCCTTTATCACTGACTGGAAAAGGGCTGGATTTTTCCCAACCACTTCACACTAGGTTGGCTTCAAATGTAACAAGATCAGATTTTAGTACCGAATGCTGAAACCAGGCATTAAAGCACAAATAATCGGTGCTTGCACAACCAACACCTCCAGGTGTCTTTTCCCACTCCTTAGGTATCACAGCCTGGAAACAGCTTTCCCTGCCTCACTTCAGTCAGTGTTACCTCAAGAGTATACAATGACAGGGCTTCAATGTGTGATTGTGCAATTAGAGCCTGGAGTGAGAGCCAAGTCTCTTGGTTTCTATTCCCAGCTCTGGCACCGACTCATCTGCCTTGGGCAAGTTCCTTAACCCCTCTCTACCTCTGGCTTTCCAAAGTGCATGCAAAAGGACTGTCCAGCTGGGACAGTGCAGCCTTTGCTAAGGACTAAAAATCTAGAGTGAAAACAGCTCAAGTGAAAAAGTAATCATAGGAGTTAAGAAGCCCATCCAAGTCCATTTAGGTTTGTTTATGAACATGGGAGGATCTGGCTAAAACAACTGAACTTCCAAGTTCATACCCAACGTCATTCCCAGAGACACCTCATCTGCAGACCTGGAACACCTCTGTGCCAAGCCAAGGTAACTTGGAGTCAGCAGTGATCCCTTTTACACTCTCTGTACACATGGCACTTGTTCAGGAACTTCTTCACCCTCGGGTCAGCACCAGCTACAGCCGCAGAGAGAGAGGAGAGCTGGGCGGACCCGCCTGAATCCCGGTTCAACACCCCGAGGTAGCACATCCTCTGAGCCCCTGCACTTTGCACCGCCCTTGGACAGACCCCTCGGGTTTACAGGAGATTTGGATTAACCTCAGGCAGCTCTTTGCTGGACCGAGCCTGTGAGGACCCTGCAAGGAAGCAAATGTGAGCTCTCTGCTCCTCCACGCTGAGAAAAACAAGCAGAACGTTCCAGCGAAGCCAAAGCGTGTTTGGGTTTGCTCAGAGTCAGGAGGGAGCTGAAAGGGGTGGCAGGAAAATAACAGGTGGCTCAAAGTCAAAGGCTTGCAGCATTTCCAGGAATCTCAGCTTGTATTTTAGAGGTAAAGTTACACTTTAATCCCGGTGCGTTTCCTCATTCGAAGCGTCTTTGTGAATATTTATTTGATAAACAGGCTGTGAAACATTTTCCACCAGACCTAATAGGAGAAAAATTCACCTTCCTCTTTGCAGCAAGCAAGGAGAACACCACTTGGTTTAATTTATACCTTAGCTTCAAACTCCTCGTGTGAAATGGACGCAAAGAACAGCACAAACACATTCCTTTGTTGTTTGAGCCACATTCACTCCCCCCAGCAGCTGCCCACTTGAAAGCTGACAGCGGAAAATCAAAGCAAGCAGACCCTCAGACAGGAATGCACGAGGGGCTTTGCTTGGGCTGATTTAAATACAATCAGCACAAAACCTGCTGGTTTAGACAAAGCTTGAATTAAGGCTGCCGTAGCTGCTGCGAGTCTGCAGCGCAAATGTTCGGTGAGAAGCAAGGCTAAAGGCAGGGAGAAGTCACATGCCTGGCCTTCATGTAGTGTCAACTTACAGATCTGGCCAGGCTCACCAGAGGAAAAAGGAAAGCTCTAATACAGCAAACCTATTAAACTAGCACCTGTTAAAGGCATCAAAAATAAAATCGAGCTTCTAAAGAGGGGCTCCGCCAGCATATTTTCAAAATTAGCGTTCAATGGAGTTCACAGGACTAGAAAGAGAGAGATTTAAAAAGTTCAGGGTTTGGTTAGTATTTCCATACTGACAAAGTACTGAAGAAACGAAATGCAGGAGCCAGAAGGAGTTATGGGTTTGCTACTGAAGGACAGGCAAGGTTTGGTGTCAGAGACTGGCCCTGCAAAGAGAGGGAGATCAAAGGCAGCGTAACCAGAGATGGATCACATCCACTGTGACTAACACATGCCTGGAACTACCTGCCCTCCTCCTCAGCTCAGAGGAGATGGAGATCCAGGACTGATCCTCCTAGAAACACTGAAGAAGATCAAAGACATGGGTTCCTAAGCTTTCACCTTACATGATTTGCCATTTGATTTTAACCCATTGCTCATTATACAAACACAAAAAATAATAAATAAAATAATGGTTTCAGAGTAGAGTTCAATGCCACAGCAATTTTTCCTAACAGGCAAGGCAGGTAATCGATAATCTGGAAGATGAACTTGTGTTTACAACAGCAGCAACACAAATGTTTCTGCTTTTCCTGGTCACCTTATTACAGTCAATAACCAAAGATCTCCTAAGAGATTTTTATTAATGTATGGAAAGATGGAAGGAGAAGAATGTCGTCTTGCACATTAGCTTTGACTCAAAGTTCAAATAATTTATCAGTGTATAACTTCTTACACGGTTTTAACATTTTACTCATAAATTTTACCTCCAAGATTTATTACAGAAAAAAAATTCTTCTCTACTGTAACTTGTGAAATTGGAGTAGAGTGAGGCCATTTCTGCAGCAGAAGATGAAGCAAACATGCTGGAAGTCTGTGTCACACCATCCTCTAGTTCTTCACATGAGACCTTCCCAGAAAAACTGAGCTGCCTGATGTGCATGAGCCCAAGAGCTCTGGAAAGCCCCACTAGCTGTCTGACACTTTGCATTTCCATATCAGCCTTTCCAGAATAATCCAGGAGGCACAAGATTTTGGACGGCCCCAAGAATGTGTATTTTTATCCAACACAAAAACACTGTATTTGCTTATGGGAACTGCCCCAGTGTCCTTTCTGAGTAAGGCTGCACGGGTTACTGTTTGGACAGGAAGCAAGGATGCATGGAAGCAGCCCCCACTTTTCTCAGATGCTCTGAATCACTCCTTCCCTGAGGAATCCTGGCGGATTCCCAGGCTGTCACAGATACAGCTCTGTTTGTTCAGGTGCTGGCTGCACACACAGCAAGAGCAGAGCAGTGGCAGGCCAGGCAGTCACTGCATTTTAGGGTCAGCCACACAAAACAAACCAATCCAAAAAAACCAAAAACCACCACCCCCAAAAAGCCCAAGACCAAAAACAAACAAGCCCTAAACCACCAAAAAGAAAAAAAAAAAAAAAAAAAAGAAAAAAAAAAAAAAAAAAAAGCCACTTGTGTAATTTTTTTATGGATATCCAAACTTTTCCTTCAAGGTATACATGCTCTATGACCATAAGTCAGGATCTTTCCCCTCCCTAGCATTCCTTCAGAAAATGGTCTAAGATGCAGCAAACAAAATCTATGACCATTTTACACTGTTTTTCACTTAAAATGATATATATGAGTAATACAAGAACAAGCTGATGGAGCTATTTCAACAATATCTAACTACAGCAGAAAATCTGAAGACAATTTCTTCATCTGTTGTACATCAGCTTCAAAACAGATATATTCCAGGGGGCTTTTATTTATCAGGTCATGTTCTCACCCTGTTTTGTGGTTTAGGATGGAGAAGCATGAAGCAAACTACCCCCAGCTACACACAGCTGGGACAAGACAGGAGGTTTAAAAAACAACCTGGGCTTTGGGGTTTTTTTGAAGGAGGAGGGGATGTTAAAAAATGCGACCTTTCATAGTGAAGTGACTGTGTCTCTGTTCCAGGCCATGGATGTTTGGAGGCAGAAATCAGTCCGGGAGATGAGATTTGCTAATTCACCCCTTTGGGCCTGGGAGCAGCTGCCACCTGCAG
This sequence comes from Petroica traversi, assembly GCA_025920805.1. Lineage (NCBI taxonomy): Eukaryota > Metazoa > Chordata > Aves > Passeriformes > Petroicidae > Petroica > Petroica traversi. The sequence continues at coordinate 5,639,887 of JAHLSL010000043.1, read as the reverse complement.
AGGGCTGTGCTGTGAACTCTATTCCCACAAGCAAACTCTTACTCACGCAAATAGTTCCAACTGCAGTCAACAGGACTATTCATGTGAGCCCAGTGTGACCCAGGGGCAATGCTTTCACTGCCTATTAAAGGCTACTCTGTGGCCACTCACGGGACCAAGCTCATCTGCCTCTCACATTGATGGACTGCAACCACTGACCTTGGTTCCACTCCCTGTGGCCTCAGAGCATCCTTGTGCCCGGGGTACCCAAGCAAGGGCAGATGTTATCCTGCTGCCAGGCACACTCTCACAGCTCTTTCATAAGGCAGCCACATGGATAAGAGGCAGGGATCAAGTGTTCTCTTTAGAATCTTTCATAGCAGCTGGACATCAGCAAAGGCCTGGATCTGATGAACAGCCTTTAATGGGTTTCGTTGGGTTAAGATGAACTGAATGAAGGAAATTCTTTCTTCTATTGTAACCAAAATCACCACATACCCAGTGAGATACATGTCCTCTTTGAGAATTTCTGCACTAGCACTGTTTATGTAAACTTTCTGACTTCTTACATGACCTTATGCTGTGTGCTAGATCCACTGAAGTAAGTCATGTCATTTTTCAAAGCTCTCTCCATCACTTTGATCTGCATTTCCTTTCACACTGGACTTTCACTTGCCACCATATGATTTTGGCTATTTTTTGCAACATACAACTTCCTAAGCCTTTATAATATCATTCAATTAAGAGAACAAAATGTGTGGGATAGGCAGAATTAGAAGTTAGTCATCTTTAAAACAGAGGCTATCTTATCTGTTCAGCAGATTACACAACCTGCTATGACATCAAAGCAAATTAAGATTCCTGAAGACAAGACAGTCTCTGTTATGGGCACAGTCCCCCCCATCAGCAACAGGGTGGTTCTAAGAGGACCAGCTCTCTTCTGGTTACACTGGATGTTTCATCAAGATTGTGCTCTGCAGCAGCTTTTAAAATTATGTATTCACAAAGGGCACAGATCCATTAAACAGGCTGTGCAAAGCATCTCTCATTGTCTGGCACAGCTTCTCTGTAATGAGCCTCCCTGAACTTTTATGAACTCAGCACCAGAGCACAACCTCATGGCCCCATATGCAGCTTGACCCCAAACCACCTCAGTGATTATCTGCAGAGCCCTGAGCACATCCCTCAATGCAGGATGCACCTGCAGGGGTTGGGGCCAGGTATCTTCAGCAGGGGCTGCCCAACCTGTGATGCAGTTTGGCCAAAGGAAGGGACAGGATCTCTAAGCCACTGAACACCACCAGTGCTGGTTTTTAAAGGGGCAGTTTGCAAGCACTCACAGCTGTACTTATCTTTCACCCCTTCCTCCAGCTCTCAGTCCAAACCACCACTTCTGTCACTTCTCACATTCCCTGACCTGCATCTGGAGCAAGCACTGAGAAAGGCTGCAAAGGAGAGGAGAGGCTCTTCTGAGTGCTGAACTCTGCTAAGGAGGAGAAGTGTCCTATGGGAATAGAAGGAAGAGTCATACAAGGTAAGTGGCAGTTTTCATACAAGAATGCAGGAAACCACAGGGCTCTGCACCAGCTGTCTGAATGGGGTCGTGGGGCTCTGCAGAGCCTCTCTGAAGAAAGAGCTCTATCACTATTTGAAAGGGGTCATTCAGTTGCTGGCAGATGACAGTCAGGTCAGTGTTTCCATGTTCTACCTCATATCTTTGGTCTGCTACTCTCTTGCTCTGCCAGTGGCTTTTCCTCTTCAGCTTCTCCCTCAAGGGCTTTCTTCTGCCACTGATAAATGCAAGCCAAAGTCAATTTTCTATCACAAATTAAATGCATGAGCAACTCCTTGAAGCCAAGAAAGAGGCCAGCTTCACCTCACCAGTTTGCTATCTGATGAGTTCCTGCTCTCCACAGCCCCACACTTGTCAGGGCTGCTGCCAAGCCCCCCACCTTGTCACTGGCCTCAAAGATGAGTCAGGTTTGTGATAAGGAAGAACAGACACCTAAAAATCAGATCCAGCCCAGATGTCAACTGAACTAGCATAGTGCAGAGGCTGGAGCAGAGACAGCAGCCTCCTTTCATTGCACGCAAGTTTTATGCTTCTAATAAACAAGGATGGTATTTCCATTTGAAAGCCAAGAAGGTCCAAAAGCACAGGGCATGGAGGCACTTTTATCCTTAAACCCTGATACTGATTTTAGTTTCTCTTTATGTAATACATGATCAAAGTAAATAAGATCCACCACAGCCTAGAGAGCGCATGTGTTTTGTGGGTGGTTTTGTTTTGCTTTTATCTCTCCACAGGAGTGAGGACAGGAAAATAACACAAGCAGAGAAGCAATTCAGGTGCAAACCAAAGGCAATGGCTCTGCCCATGATGCTGCAATTTTAATCTAAATTGTAACTGCAAGCAGATTTCTTGTAGAATGCACTGTCTGTGCTTCTAAGCCACAATGTGACACAGGGGCTTTTCCCGCCTTTGACAGGAAGACAATGAAAACAGGTGGATTTAACGACACTGATGATAAGGGAGGTAAATAAAAGATAAAACATCCAAATAAATCTCCCAGATCATCAAGCTCTCCTCTCATGGAACTTGCAGCAGAAGCTGCTAAAAGACCTGCCTCTTGAAAAAGGCAGCATTTGAAGAAACACATTTTTGACTGGCCAGTCAAACTCCTGTTAACACTTGAGAGATGGAGATAGGCTGGCGTTTCGTCTGCTCCAACATGACACACACTTGTGCTCTGTTGAAAGGGCTTATCTGTCTTGTCAGCAAGGTCACAGGAACAGGGATTGCCTCTGGGCAGACTCCACTGAGCTCTGCTCAGCTCACACTGCTCAGCCTGCAAGAAGGAATGGCTCCTATGTGGAAAAGCTGTGCTCAAAGAAAAACACTGCTCTTCACAAGCTCAGGCACCCTGTTACTAATAAGGCTCATGAAGTAGGAAGGGTGGCTTTGGGAAACCCCAGAACAAGGTGCCAAAACATCCAGAGAAGAGGAAGTTTGGGTTTTAGAGTAGAGTTGCCTCTGTGCTAAGCCAGGCTGGTGTAAAACAGGCTGTTCAAGCTTCCCTGGTGATGATTCTTGTAAAGTCAAGTGCATGCATTCACCACCACCTAACCAGTAAGTTCTTCAGGCTTCTTTAATATGGCCATTCACTGCTTCAGTTCCTCCTATTTTGAGAAAGATGTCTGCTTTCTCAAGAAAACAACCCTGAGGGCAAAAATATCTTAGTAAGATCACCAAAAGGTGTTCCTTTCCCAGGGCACCTGAGGGATTACAGAAAGTCCAAACCCCTGGATCACGCTAATCACCACCCTGCTCAGCAACTGCCTGCACACAGTGTGTGATCTGCAGTAGATGGACCAGACAGGAGATGATATTTAAGTCTAAAATCCATGAGCCATTTATAGATTCTTTCTCTTGACATCAACTCTTAATTCTACCTTTCCCCAACTCATTTTTATCTGCTCAGATCTGACACAGCTGTCTTTTCACTCGGACAGCCCCGCACTCCTGTTTCATTTTCCAGCTGCCTCTGCTATTTTCCCCGATGTGCAATTGAACATTAAATGGCTTGACAGGCAGAACATGCACTCACCCAACCACTTATTCCCAATCAATATTCACATGGAACTCCTGTTAACAAGCAGGAGTTATGCACACACACGTAAGGGAGGGTGGCCCCTCAAGTGATCACTTCATCTGAAGGTGTGACAGATCACTTTCTCATCTATCTTAACCAGCAATCACATTTTCCACGCTGGGCACCCCCAGCAGGGCTGGTTTTGCAAGATAATCACTTTTGACATGATCTCTATTGTTCACCTCTGTAATTAATTGGGGAATTTGACATGGGTTAAAAATAAGAGAAAATCCAGCATGTAGCTGGCTTTTATTCAGTTAGAAATGAGCTTTCTATAGACTTTTCTGCTAACCTCTTCTAACTTGCACGTGGCAGGATCACATTCCAGTGAGCATTTTCTTCACCCTACACTATTCATAACGGTGCCAGTGTTTTATGCCACCCAACTAAAACCCCACAATTCTACCCCCATCCCTATTCTCCCTCCTCTCTGGGCATCTATTTGATGCTCTGAGCAAGCACCAGTGTCTACAACCAGGATAACTGAGGACTAACTGGTCAATCTCAGTAGGGAAGCAGGAACACATAGTGAGAGTTTGCAGATTCTGTGCCATTTTGTTTAAAAACTGAATTGGCCAAGCTTTCAGAGAGGAAAATGAGTAGAGAATTTTACCCTGAATTAATTTAACTTGCTTTTACTATAGCTTCAACTGCACTTTTACTCACCTCTGAGCAAACTTAATTGCCATTACCAGCAGTTTTTAGGCAGGAAACTCCAATACGCTAAAAAAAACTTTCAACTCAGCAAGTTATTTATATTTGAAATCTGCTTGGTCTGTGAAGACTAACAAAGGAATTGCTTTTGTAGACGTGTGCTTTATTTGCCATATGCCATTAAATGAGACAGTCAATCTACCACAGATATTAATAGTAGCAAGTTTGGGCTATTCTGAGGCTCAAATATGAAGCTATTTTTCATACTGACCTTAACAAAAGATCATGGCTGCAAATGACCCTAACAACTGATCTAGGCTTTATCTGCAGAGGGACAGAGCTTGGAAACCACTTTGTGCATTGTACATAAAATATGCCCCAGCCCTCAGAGGTGCTTTCCATCTCCCTTGAAGTAGATCCTCTTCAGCTCTGAGGAAGCAGATCCACTCAAAGGGGAATTTGTTTTGGGGTTTAATGAACACGTGGTCATGCACAAGAAGATCCTCCTGCAGTATTCCAACTCCTAACCTTGTGCTCTGTCCCACAAGACCACTGGAGTCCTCTCCTTCCTCCAGACACACTAACCCAGCAGGGCCTGCTGAGCAGCACACAAGAGCCAGAGCAGATCTGGCCTAGCTCAGAGCAATTCTCCACTCAGAAGAAGCTGCCACAGCTGCACAGAATGCTTATCCTTGTTATCAAACACATAATAGAAAAGCCTCCAGGGGTAACTGGTATTTCATGAGCTGCCACCAACTTTCACTATCTTTATCCTCTGGCCAATTTTTACACTCTGCTGTATGTGCCCAGATTACTTTCTGATGCTCTTTTGTTGAGTCTGATAACTGTGTGCTTTACTGCTGTTGCTTCTCTAGAAGAAATGATTACTCATTTCCCTGGAATAGCCTCAGATCCTTTGCCATTTCCATGCGCTCATGTTATATCTAAAAGCTCAAAGAGGACATGCAAATGATTAGAAAAGTTCCAACAGCCCAAAAGAGAAGTCAAAACAGCATCTCTTCTGGTGCTTGGGAGCACATGATTAATGAGAGTTTCCTCCACCGGGAAAGGCTCCTGCAGTCTTTGGCCTCAAAAACTTGCAGACTTTACACACCAGAGCCTTAATATGAACTCTGAGCAAAACAAACTTAAGAGGTGGGCTTCAGAATATTTTACGCCTGTACACTGCTGCACACTGAACAGCCTGACCGTCAGCGTTTTTTATTTTCCCTTTCCATATTAATATATTTCACATTCAAACCCAGGAGCTCAAGTAGTGTAGCCTGTAGTGTGGACCAAACTCTGAGAAAGCAACTCTCTCCATCTCCAAGGGGAATTGCCTAAGCAACCACTGAGGCTTTGGCCCCTGCAGACATTACACCTCATAGGTGATGCACGCAGGGGCTGGGGGTGAATCTGCTCCCACTTATGCATCAACACGTGCCTGCACCACTTTGCCTTAGCTCCCAGAGAAAGTTTTCTTTGGGCCAATAATTAGGAAGAGTGGAAGGTTTTCTGAGCTGCCCAAGGCACGTCCTGCACACAAGCAGAGGCTGCTGACTCCAACCAGACCCCGCGCACGGCTGCGTCTGACTCATCTGGATTTTGTGCTTATGAGCACAAAACCTCTTGCTGCGACCCAGATGGAATTAACAGAGTAGTCTCCTTATTTCTAATTGTTAGATCATCCCTTTTTAACTCCAGCAAAGATGACTTGCAGATTAAACCCCTTGGGGGTCAAGGCAGTTGTTCTGTTTGTACAGCAATTAGCACAGCAGGATCCCAGGCCACAAATGGCCTCCAAGGCTACGTCTGCACTGTCGCGTTAGCTCAAACCTCATTCTTCCTGCAAGCCAAACTTCCCAGCTCTCAACACCGCCTACACAGAGGTTTTTTACTCTGGCCTAGCCAGGAACACAAAGTGAGCTCACACCTCGTGTAGAGACCAGCTCAGGCTTGAGCTGTGTTCTATGAACAGATGCAGCAGTTTTGAGCTCTTCCCTCTAAGAGGGGTAACCCTGCGAGGCTGCCATGACAGAACTGCCATTCTGATGCTCAACCAAGTCTGCACCACCTTAACTTTAAAAGCAAAGCTGATGTGAAGTCACAGATCTCAACCCCTCCACCCCAGCTCCTGGGAAATCTTGCAGAAAGGTGAATTTGTGAGATCCCACTCAGGGCAGAGTGGGAGCACAGACTGCTTGCACTGTTTCAGCTCACAAAGCAAGACACCAGCTCTAAGACTCTAATGGACCACATGGTTTTTCAGAAAGAGTCTCTGCAAGCCCCATCTGACAACAAAAGTGAAACAGTACAAATAGCACTAAAATAACAGCAGCTTTCCCAAGCCTTCACTGTGGAAGAATGAGGCAACAATAGTGTGATCCTAATTCTCCCACATTATGGACTCCAAGACCAGTCTAACTTTAATCTAGTACAAAGGTCTAATGAGAGCCAAAAAAATCAAACTCAGACAAGAAACAAGGGTCACAATCTTAACAATGTGGCTAATTCAACCAGAATTATAATGAAATCCCCAACATTTAAGAGAAAAGCTCTACAAGAAGCCGTGCAAGTTCAATGGAAGAGGCTGGCTGCAGTCTTTGACCTGTCTTATCTGACATCCAGCTGGAATAGCAGAGTACCCTCCTTTCCATGAAGATCATCCTGCCCCTCCAGCATCTGAGCTCATCAGCCCTTTTTCAAGCAGTCCTAGCATGTTCCCTGCCAGTCCCAGTTTCCAATTCTCCATGCATTTCGTTTTCAAATTTTACATGGTATATTTTGCCTGGGGCACAGTAGATCGCTTACCCTTCTCCTATTAGCTCTCTGTTTAATTACAGTTTAATGTGAATTGATCTTTACATTAATGAGTCTGTAAAGAAGATTGATTTTCTTCAAGAGACTTTTCTGCTCAGTTTGGCAGCAGAGTAGTCCTATTGATTTCGCTTTCCCCAGTAAATACACTGCAGTATCACTGCATCTTCTTGTGAATCAGCTAATCCTATTTCACACTCTTTTGCTCCAAAAATCCCTATTCTGAGTTCCTTGTTATCGGTGCTTATTCAGAGCACGATGATGGGGCCAAAACATCTCAAACAGCTCTGCCTGTTGCTAACACACAGCTGACTGCTGTGGGTCACTGTCCCCTTTGTTCCTAAATGGCTGGGGGCTTAAAAGACTTAGAGTGAAAGAAACGAAAGTTATTTTTAAGTGTTTAATCCGTTAACTTCCTTAATTCCCAGCCAGCTAAGGATGTGTCAGAGTGTGCTCTGTTTGCCACGCTTGCTCCAGAGGTCTGGTTAGCACTCTCCACTGAGCCCTACAGCTGCCCAACGGCCTGTGTCAGAGGATGCTGACTGAATCAGGCTTGGAGCCAGAGCACAGGACAAGGATCCACCTCCATCATCCTGTCTCCAAACACCCCAGAAAACCCCTCCAGGATGCATTTAGCCACATGCAGGCAGATGCAGCAGTGAATACAAGCCCCAGAGTCAGGGCTGAGCTTGTCCCTGCTCGGGGGTTTGTAGGAAAACTATAAAAACAGACCAGTGCAGGGTTGATTGCAGCTCTTTTAACCTGGCAAGCCTAGGAGTCCTTCCATGCAAGCTAGTGAGGAAGCTGGATATAAACAGACTAAGTTCTACAAATAAATGGTTTCTTCCATCATCGCTTTCCCCACCAGATCAGGTAACAGGGTCTTCTCGAGAGCCTTCAAAGTTAACACACTGTAGCTTCTCTGAGATGGGAAATCCTCAGCCAAGGGCATGTCAGTGAAAACATCCTGCCATCAACTCCCAAATGCCCGAGTCTAGGAACTGCAACTAAATTACAAATGCTGTGGGAATTTCACGCAAGGTTCTCCTCTCAGCTATTCCGATGTAATTTCGGAATGAATCCAGATTCAGTCTCTCCCCTTCCCAGCTGAATTTCCTGGCTTTTGTTTGCACTAACAGATGTTTGCATTTAATGTCTGTCTTTATTTGGTAACCCATACATAGATTATTTTTCCCTTCTGTTCTATTAAAAGCCTTATCAAGTCCCTGATGTTTGCTCTTGCTGAAATGAACGACTTTGGCAATATTTTCAACATGCAAGGCAAACAAACTGATTCTTCGAGGAATAACTAAACTGAACCAAACTTCATGGCAGCATATCAGGACAAAGCATTTTTGATACATATGTTATGTCTGCATCCATCTGCAGCCTGGGACATCCAAAGGCTGCAGAGAGCTTTGAGAATTCTCTCTTCAACAGATTCTCACACGCTTAAATGTGTACTTAACTGGCCTGTGGTCCTCCCACATGTGGGGTCAGGCAAGTTTCAGGTGATGGAGATAGGGATGGAAAACCCAAAAGTAGGGATTGCAAAGCAAAGCTCATTAAGAAAGAAAAAAAAAAAAAAACAACAGGAAAAAAGGGAAAAAAAAAGAAAACCTTATGGGAAGTCTGAGTTTGGCATTATGGCAGATTTCTTTCTCCCAGCACCAAAAGGAGAAGAAATGTGTTCTCCTGTTTAGGAAGAGTAGGAGATGAAGTAACTCATTCAGAAGGGCTGTTTTGAGTGACAAATATACAACCCTTGCTTTTATAATACATTAACAGTCCTTTGGAAATACTTAACCACATGCAATATACAAAACCTACTTCAGAGGTTTGTGAGGTAAACACACTTCACACATTTCTAAACATTGAAAAAAAAAAGGAAATGTATTTATTTTTCTTTAGCATTAAGAATACACTGCAACACTATACACTTAAACACAAACTAGTTTCTCAGTACACAAGTCTTCATTATGAGTCTTTACCCCGGGTTTGGTTTGGCAGCCTCCCCAATTATTACTTCACAGATTGGAAGGCCAGAAGAAACCAATGTGACCATATAATCTGACTCCTTACATCACACAAGGCTAAATAACTTTACCCACTAATTTGCCTATCAAGCCCATTAACCTAGGGTTGAACTAAAGGACCATCTTTTAGGAAGCCAAGCAATTGATTAAATACTCCCAAAGATGGAGAAAACGTCACTTCCTCAGCAAATCATTGCAGTGTGAGTCAGCAACATCGACTGAAGCAGGTACTTTTAAAACATATTTCAGGTTATTTTTATCTCTGATAAAAATGAAAAGGAAATGCAAGAGGGGGAAAGAAGTGGCATTCAAGCTAAACAAAGAGAACCTTCTTGCAGAAGTATGACAGCAGCATTACAAATCCCACTATCAGAGTTATTTATGTGTAGCAGCTGAGGAGAGCAATTCAGATTTCTGGAAAGTGATACTAAGCAGGTCTGTTTGGAATACCATCCTTTTATCATTTGGCTTTGTAGCTTCTCCTTCCTTCTGCACCACTCTGAAATTTCAGAGGAGCTGTAAATCTGCTGCCTTCCACCACTCTTTATTCCTCCTTTCCAAACCGCTTATTTCATTTCAGGAATAAAAAACCCAAAGCTCCAGCAATTTGGTTCTTTGCCAACAGCTAAATTGATAGCAAAAATAACAACAGGGGCTTGTGGAACTCAGAGCATTTATAGACTTCATGAGAAAGAGAAGCCGATCTGGGGGGCCTAAAACTGTATCCCTGGATGGCAAATTCTGTGCGAGCTTTCCATCCATAAATCAGATTTCTGGGGCTCTTTTTCAAACCCTGATGCACAGCACAAATGTGGCAGCACAGTAAGTCAACAGATCAAGGCTGCCTCAGAGAAAGTCAGACCCTTTTGAGCAAGAGAGGCCAATCAGCTGGTGGTGTGGTCATAGGCATTTTTCACCACAAGAAGTACCAAATCCTCGGAAAACACCTGCCTGCAGGTGTACTGCAAGGCCATGCAGGCTGGAAGCCACCACTTGGACTGCTCTAGCACTTTGCTGCAGTCCCTATTAGCTATAAACACCTCCCAGGAACCTGGGAGGTATCTTGCATACCTCAGCAAAATTCCTTCTCAGTGCGCATTACAAGCAGATACATGCAAAAATAATTTTAGAAATCCACACTCTTTACATACTAAATAGTTTGATATTTTAATATTTTATTCCCTTCAGCAGTACCATCAACCCACGATCCTCAGTGGCAGGTACAAAAGGGCTCTCAGGTGTCTAATGCTTCTGTGGTCATCTAAACTACCAAAGTTAGGAACTTCAAACCTTCTGCAGATCATGCTTTACTGCTCTCTCAAAAGAGTTAAAAAGAAGTTGAAAGAAACCATAAAAACAGCTCTGGAATGAGCTCCCTAAAAGATTAAGATATGAATAGTCTCTGGCTTTAAGAGGAAAGATGAAATTATCAGAACAGGGCCAGGGAAAAAAAGAACAATAAAGAAAAGGTAAAATTAATAGTACAAGTATGACCTAATGGTTGAAACCCAAAGGCAGATGAGAAGAAAGAAGTTTTATTCAACCTGTGGAATTTACTGACTTAAGTTACCACTGACCATAGCACAGCACAAAATCTCACAAATCACACTACTCCAGATGATGTTCCTTAATGAAGGTGCCAACAAGCCAAAAAATGAAATCTAGAGTCAGCAGGAATGAATGTGACACACATGAAACTCTCAGGGGCAGCTCAACCCACCCCAGAGAGAGCCCAGAGCCCAAGGAGGTGGCAGTGACTTACAGGTGGAGGGAACGGACGCTGGAAGCAGCAGATCCCAGGGAGGGAATGGCAGTCAGCTCATTGTTGTCCAATCTCCTGCAAAAAACAGAAATTGAGGGTTGAAGCCAAGCAGTGCCCAAGCACACAGGAGCAAGGGAGGGCTGACACTGGGGCAGAAGCCTCCATCTCAAGGGGTTTGTCTGGGCCTCTGATGGCCACTCCTTACTCTTTAATAGGTGGGAGCCACCATCACTGGTTCCACTGTACTGTCTTTACAAGAGCAAGGCTTTTCTCCCCACCTGCCACCCACTCCCTAAAAGTGCCAGGGATGAAAGCACTGTGCCACAGCCCTCCACCAGCCTGTGTTTCCAGAGTCATCACCGAGTCAAGCCTGAGACAGGAGACTTTTGCCTCAGGACAGGAATTTAACCCCTTCCCAAGCAGCAGCCCCTGCTCACCCTCTCCACACCAGGTCAGGGCCTGGGGGCACAAGCCAGTGGCATCCTCTCCACACCAGGAGCAGCTCTGGCAATCCCAGAGAGATTTCCCCACGAAGGCAGCAGCACACAGTGCTGGGCACAGGAATGTCCCCAGACATGGGGGCCCTGCTCCAGGCAGGGCTGATGGAACCGCAGGCCACCCGCTCCTGCAACCACCAGCACAGAAACGTCCCCTGCAAGGGCCTAATGCTCCAAGTGTTTTTCTGACTGAAAACAGATCCTTGCCATGTGACTGGCTCTTCCTTGGTTTAAAGAGCCCTTGTTTGTACGGTGAATTAGTCAATTAATTACTGTAACAGTCCCTCATCTGGCTGCTTGAAAATTACCTAATTTCTCAGCCTTCTTGCCCGCTCCCCCCTCTCACTGCATTGATCACAGCCAAAACCTGGCCAAGCTCCCCAGGACCCCAAACCACCTCTGATCCCACTGCTCTTGCTTGAGGCTGGGTCACTGCTGGCCTTCCGAGTGCTTCCCTTCCACAGGTAATCCTGAAATGATCACAGTTTGGGTGCACAGCACAGCACCCCAGAGCACAGCTGAGGTGTGCTAAGCCACAGGCTCGAGTAGGGGCAATCCTAAATTATGCTGGGTCTTCCCCCCCCCTTCTTTCCTTTAACAGTACTTTTGGCAGGTGGGAGAGGGCAGTGGCACATTTATCCCAGAACTTCCCTTCTGGCTCCTCTGAGAGGAGGCAAGATATTTGATTTCACGAGGAGTTCCAAGCACTGCTGGGATAAAAGCTTTCCTATGCCTCTGACATTATACCCATGCCTTAAAACGTAAGGGAAAAAAGCCAGATGCATTGCAATTCAGCAAGGAGCTCCACTCTGCAACTAAAAGCTCACTGTTGCTCATATTACAACATGGTCTAGAGCTTCCAAAGGTACAGAGCAAGCTGGAAAGAGCATTAAAATGCTTATTTGAGCATGTTTTCATTAATATCTAACTGAGCATCTTCTGGAGGAGAAGGAGCCTGGGTCAGCTCTGGTTAAGCAGCTCTGACACCAACCGGCGTCTAACAACTGGTCAAACCTTCCTCTGACATAAGTGTGATATTCATATATCAGCCTCCTGTCATGTCAGGAGTCAGTCAGAAGTGGTTCTCCCACTTCATTTTCGCTCTTGGCTCACAGGCACCACTTGCTGACACAGAGGAGGCAGCCAAGCTCTGTATTTGCCTGGGATTTCCCATTCATCTCCCCTTTTTCCCCATGTAAAGGAATTGAAAAAAAAAAAAAAAAAAAAAACAAAAGAGGGGGAAAAAAAGCCCTCAAACAGAACAGCCAGGCTCAACAACTTTAAATTTTCAGTCTCCTTTCTGTTCCCAGCCCTCACCTTTGACGACACAAACCCTCTGGATGCTGAGGGAGAGGAGGAGGGGGGGCCACCCATATAAAATATTTACAGTCCAGTTGCCAGGCTGGTGTCAAGCTGAAATGGAGCCTGCTCAAAAATAGCACAGCTCTCCAGAGCTTTCAGTGAAAGGCACTTTAGAAAATAAAAGGTGAGTTGTTTGGAGATGAATTTTAGCACAGTTACTACTTTCTTTGCTACCAATGAGCTCGGAAAGCCTGAGAGCCATGAAACCATCAGTTTGGGGGATCCCCTGATCCGTATATGACCTGAGAAAGAACCACAGGGCTACCCCACAGCAGCATCCTCCATCCATCCATCCATCCATCCATCCATCCATCCATCCATCCTTCCAAGGAATGGGAACAGATGGGCCCCAGGGGGCTGTCATTAGATAAAGCCTCCAAAGGGGATGAGAAAATGAACAAATGTCCTGAAGGAAAGTAATGTCCCAGACCTGTCCCTACCCTGAGCCTCCATCACTTACTGCAGAGCAAGTGGGATCACATGGTTTTGCATCACTGTCAGCCACTAAATTTCATCCTACACAGACTTAAAATATTTTTTAAAAGCTTTTCATAAAGGCCACCAAAACAAACCACACAAACAACTGCTGAAACTCAAGGAAAGGGAAAAGTGTAGGGTAAATTCTGCTATTACTTTATCACAATCTCAATAAAGCAAAACAGAACATTGAAGATAAGGCATGAAGTTTAAATCTTTTGGTCTGCAGATATTTTCTTAAAATCAAGAGAAAACAAAGTATTTTCAAAATACACCACATAATTATTCTCATGGAGAGACACACACAGAGTTTTAAGCCTTGTGTAATGCACAGGAACCACAGACAGCACGTCTGAAGCATCATGGGAGGTTTCAGGTCTTATCAATGCATCTATTATTTGGGGCAATCTCTTTCCCTGAGGGTGCCTTGGTTTGCCCAGCACAGCATGCACAGAGAAACACTGACTTGCTCTCGAGACATGCCACAGCATGATGCTTATTTCATTAATGTTTGAGAAGTGCTTGGAAAAAAACCCTCAGAAAGAAGATGCTCTGGCAATATAGATGTGGTTCTCCTTGTGAAATGAAGTTTATTTCAGTGGTCTGTGGTTTAGCTGCTATTCAAAAGCAACCAAGATTAGTAGATAGGGCTTTTAATAGAGCTTCTCCCTCACACTTCCCAGAGCCTGCCTTCCAGGCTCTGCTCCAGACCTCTGCCTCCCCTCCAGTCTCCCATTTCTGACTGTTCCCTTTCCCTCCTACTCACTCTTTGCTCTCTCCCTGTTCCCTAACCCTGTCCTTCTGACACAGCAAACAGCTCTTATCTGCCCAGTACTTTGCGGGCTGCATTATTTATCTCCCCTGAAGCCCTGACACCTTTTTATAGCATTTAACTGTTCAGTGCAGGGCTTGTCCTGCTCTACACACGTGCAACACTTTGCTCAAGGGAATTCCCTACCTGGGGAATCAGAAGCCACACACATTTCCCACTCTGTGCTCCCTGAAGTCACATGCCTTCAGGCACTTCCATGAATAAAAGCTGTTGCTAAGCCACAGTCATGTTAGGATAATTCTAAAGTCTCATGGGATCAGGGCTGCAATTCTCTTCTTTAAGCACAGAGCAATTTAAGGCTTTCCACAGTTTAAAGAGAAGTTGAAAAAACAGATCCTACAGGCAGTGTTCCACTGACCCACATCACTTTCTCTCTAAAGATCATGAAGAGCTGATTTCAGAGCACTGCAGTCACTTCTGATACACATTTCTCACTTAATCATGATTCCCAGCAAGTCCCTACTATTCATGTAAACAGAGGAGCCAGAGGCAATCAGGCCAGGAGAGAGATGCTACATTAATCCCCACAGTCCAATCCAGTAGGCATCAGTCACGGAGAATTCTACTTTTTGCCTATTTAAGAATTGCAGGATCTGGCCCCTCCATGAGTCCCAGAGCCAACACTTAATGAAAACAGACAGAAGACAAGAGAAAATGCTTGATAGAGCACAGTATTGTTTCTGAAAGGAAATGTTTTTTCAGTTTCCCATGAGGCATCAGTAGTTCTTCAAACAGAGCCCAAACCTCAAGTATGCCAGCGATTCACCAGGCAAACACGAGCTCATTACCTCAGCCCACCGCCTGCAATTCCAGCCACTTTTGTTTTTTAAACCCCAAAATCAGAACTCCAGGAGTCCCTGTGAAGTGCTGACAACGCAGCCCCTCTCTGAGTGAGACTGCTGAGCCTTCATGGAGATCAGGACCTTGGAAAACCTGCAGCTCCCTGAAAAAGGTATTTTTTACCAGCAAGGAGGGCCTGGCACAGCCACTCAGACCTTCACCAGCTCCTCTTTTGCCCAGCAGAGCAGAAGACAGCTCTGTTGGTTTAGCCTCTCCTAGCAAGGCTTCCAACAGAATTTGTTCTGGTTCCAAAAGGAGCACAAACATCTGAGAGAGGAGGAGACACAGTTAAGTGCTTTGTTATCCACTACACTACACCTTTGTTTCCTGGGAGATTTGGGCTAGGTTGGCATCAGGTATCACAATCCAGGCTGTTCTGCCTTGCTTCAGGGTTATGCTTTCAGCAAGGAGCTTTGTGTGTATGCTCAGG
Source organism: Petroica traversi (assembly GCA_025920805.1). Lineage (NCBI taxonomy): Eukaryota > Metazoa > Chordata > Aves > Passeriformes > Petroicidae > Petroica > Petroica traversi. The sequence continues at coordinate 5,624,548 of JAHLSL010000043.1, read as the reverse complement.
TGTGCTGAACTGCTCCCTCTGAGCATTGCACAACACCGAGGGAGGCAAACTCCAATGATTTCCAATAACAGCTCTGCTGCTTTAATTGGGATGTTATGTTCTGCTAATTGATTAGTTTAAAAAAAAAGCAGCACAGGTACAATATGGGGGAAAAAACCTCCACACCAAGTTGGACCTGCTCATTCAGCTTAGCTAAAGGAAGGTACTGTCTTAGGAAACAGAGATACAATTTCCTCACTGCCCACAAGCAGCCCTGGCAAAATACAATTAAAACCTTTGAAGGAATACTTACACTTCCTGCAGGTTCGACAGCTCTGCAAAGGCAGAAGGATCAATCTCTGTCAACTTGTTGTAGCTCAGGTTTCTGTTAAAATAAAAGATAGTGAGATCAGCAAACTGCAGTCACCCTGCTCAACAAAACAGCCATCTTAATTATTCCAGATTGCACTGGAGGGTTTGGGTTTTGGATTTTTTAAAAAATAACTTCAACAGGAGAGCAGCACTTTTCTGCTGAATACATGAGTCAGTTCAGTTTCATGAAAAAAATGTTATCTAGCTCTACCCAAACTTCTTCCTCTGTTGCATTAGATTAGTGTGGTTTTAATTTGTCTTCATATTACACAATTACATTTATTATTCTACTATTGGTTACTCACAACCGCAAAACTAATCACACATGAATAGGATATTTCCTGACAAATTAAAGTCTGAACTGAAACAATCAACAAACCTTCCACTAAATATTTTATAGCTTTATTCACATGGAATATTTTTTTATACCACTGTAAGTTACACAAAAGATACACATATTTTGTACGTACACTTACTATGTGCAAACATAAAATATAGTCTACGTTTTCAAACAAGACGCTTTAGTATATCACTAAATAGCTTTTTTAATCAGTGAATACAGCTCTCAAGCCACACACTAATACACACTTTGGACCTCAACAACCCCAGCCAACACTTTCCAACTATCCAACAGCCCAAATCTAAACCTAAATCATATTCTAGCAGTGATGGATGACAAATGGAAAGCAGCCTGGTGGGAGAGCAGACCTGCCTCACAGGACATCCCTGACTGGAAACACATCCAGAGCTCAACATGCTTTGGGAAGGAACACACTGCAAGGATTGCTAGGGACAGCAAACAGATAAAATAAAGCAAATTAAGTGCCAACTCCAGAAACCACAAGCAATAGCTTTGCTGTTGCACTGCACGATGCTACAGCAGAGTATGGCAGAGTCTTCCCTCGGAGATGTGCACTCTCAGCACACCACACAGGACAGGTCAAACCTGCAGTTAGGGACTAACTAGGAGAACACAGACCAATTAAGAGCAAGTGACTAATGATGCAGAAAGTAACAAGTGCTTTAATTAATGTTCTATATGCAGTGCTGGCATGTTTCTGTGAGTGTGTAATCTAAAGAGGGAGGAGGCAAATTGATGGGTGGCAGCAGAAAAGCAACCACAGTAAATTGTAAGGAAATTGTGAGGGGGACTTCTTTAATTTTACTTTGCTCCACACCCTGCTCTAGGATATTACCCTGGGTAAAATTCAACCCTCCTGCCTCCTCTGCAGGGAGGTTACACCCTCTTACTGCACCTCTGAACACAACCCAAAAGATTCTTGGCCTGATTTTAGATATGCCCTCAAACGCTGAGCTGCTTATTCAAACCACCAAGCCAGTCTGACTAGAAAACTGCCCAATCTTCCCTGGTTTGGGCTTCTCTTTGCTTTAAAACTGAGCCCACAAGAAGCAAGAAGGTCTGAAACCCAAACAGGTAAATAGGACCTAAGTCACCAATGTACCTACTGAACTTTTACCAGTGCTCCATGGCTCAGGAGCTGAGGCACACACAAAGAAAAGATGCCAGAAGAACATTGATGGGAAATACTTCTTGAAGAGCTCACACTCACACACTGCACTCTATGGCCACGCAGAGAGAAATCCAGGCTCACAGCAGCCTTAGCAACACCAAGACTTGAAAGACTATAAAGCTTACCAACTTTGCATGATTAGCTGGAAGTGATAAACACCTCTTTCAAGCTAAAAAGCAGATATTGATCACCTGCCCTCCTGAAATGCATTTATGGGAAGTCCTCAAAGCGTTCCCCTGCACGAGGGAATCATTTGATGGCTCTCACATCACACCATTCCCCAGCTCTGAAGGCAGCTCCTTGCATCTTGCCCAAAATATTCAATTTTTTGCCAATACCTGCTGTGGAAGAATGCTCTACAAATCAACAACACAGGCTGGCTGTTAACAGAGCCTAGAACTGAAGCTATACAGGAGTGTAAAACCTAACCAAGCATCTCAGTTTAAAATATGCTGTCCTGTAAGCCCCTACTGTCTTTTAAAACACTCAAGAGACCTTTAAATCAATACCAGCCTACAGCAGATATCCATTTCACTATGAACTCAAAGGCATTTATCTAAATAAAAGTCAAACTGCAGTTTAAACCCGGAGTGTGTTTGAAAGCCAAGTCCATATTCATAGCACAATTACGAATTAAAGTGCAATTTGCCCACAGATTACATTACTACTTTTTCTTTTTTTTTTTAACCACACAGTAAGATCAGGTTGGAGCTTGTCCCTGCTTGATCTACAGGCAAAAAGAGAAAATACAACAGGTAACGTCCTACAGGCTCAGCACAATAAAGCCAACACAGAAATTTGAGTGACAAACTATAGGGGGAAATACAGCCAGACATGACTGTGCATGAATCCATCTGTTTTCATGTATTTCTGTGCCTTCTGCTGCAGCCAATCCTTACATTTTTTAACGTAATGTATTTCTCCACAGCACATTCCTCTGCAATAGGCTAAGAGGCTGTTTTATGAAGCAAGAAACAAGAACACATGCACCAAAATTGATCATCAAAACTTGCCAGAGGGACCAGGTCCCTGTCTTAGCCTGTGCTCAAGCACTGAGTGACATTGACATGAACCTCTGAAGCTCACAAATGAAAAACAAAGATCTTCATAAATTAAAGAACTTCACAGCCACAGTTTAACATCACCCAAAGCAACTTTCTGACTATTGCTGCTGCCATTCAGGACCTTTGAACATCAAAGTCACTGCAAGTAGCTGGCTCTTCAGATAGCACAGACAGATTTTGCTGCTCCAGCAACAGAAAGACTTTTCAATAGTTGCTGCAGAAACACAGGTGAACTCCATCCTCTTGCAAGCCAAAGTCTTCAGTTCTCCCCACACCACTCACTCCAACCATCAACTATCCTCACTGTTGGAAAATCAGTGGGGAAATGAAAGCTAGAAATACAGTCAGTACAAAATAAACAGACTTGAAATTATATAGATTGGCCAAAATAAAGTTTACTGTGTTTCCGACACTAGCTGTATTTTAACTTATATTAAAATACCCAAGAATTTCTAGCCTGAAGCATTAGTAATCAAAGGATGTGTTTCCCAGAACTCTGATCCCCTCACCAGGCAGTATCTGGCATGCCAGTCACAGCATTTAAGTGAAAGAAAGAATTAACGTGCTCCAATAGATAGATCATTGGGACTGGGAGTCAGGAAACCTCTGTCTATTCCTGGCTCTCTTAATCTCCTGCTGTGTGACCGGGTCATGTCACATCACCTCTCCAGAGCTTTTGTTTCCACAGCCACCCTTTGTCTGTCTTGTCTATTTAGACTGTAAATAAAATTGAGGTAGGTATTGTCTTGGTTTGCCCGATGCTGATGAAATGAGGCCTCAATCCTGGTTGGGCTCCAGTAATGCAAATAAAGCAGGGAACTCAAAACTTGAGGTCATGGGTGCACATGATGCTCTCCCACCCCTAAGCGTGGTCCCAAATGTCCAGCAGGGAACCAAAGCACTGCAGAGGCTTTAATGTCCCCACCAGTCTGGCCTCTCTGAGCTGAGCAGACCAGCAGGGCAGCACGACTGGAGATGCCAAGCCTGGGGGCACAGCTGTCCCATCAGGGAAAGCTGTCACATTCACTGTTCCTCTGTGGCACAGAATGCATTCCTTCTCGAGGAGCCCCCTGGGATGATGCCACACAGTCACCAATGGATCGCTGAACAAATGTTTCTGCCATCAGTTTTCCCAAATGTCTTCCTCAAACAAAGAGCCATCAACTCCCAACACCAAAATCCTGCCCTTTCCCAAATCAGCACTTGCCCAGCCCTCTGAGCTCTCTCTCATCCTGGGCATCTCTTCAAAGCCAGTTTATAAAGCATCACCTCCAGTGTTTTTTGCCAGTTCCCAGAGCTGTGTCTTTGATGCCTGCTCTGCCCATTTCCTGGCTCCTACACATGAGGTCAGCTGAGCCCAAATGTGGGAAAACTGCCCTGAGCCTGCTTCTCTGCATGGGTACCTGTTTCTGTTGAATTACACATGGAAGGGTATTTTGATCCCTCCAAGGCAACTGTGGAAAGAAAACAGAATTCAACAAATATAAATTCAGGACAAGAGCCTGGGCTGCAAGTTCAGGGAACATCCCATGAAGGCTAGAAGTTTAACAGCTGGCAGTCAAGAAAGAGCAGAACCACAAACCTAAGTGGCCCCTAGCATTCAGATTGGTTCTTTTTCAAATCAGCTTCTACTGAACGGGGAAAGCTTTTAAACTTTATTCTGATTTACTGGCATGAGAAGTGCCCTGCATATTATTTATCCACTACAGACTTCAAGTCTTCCTTGTATTGGCTAATCCAACCATGTAGGGTTTTCCCCTCCTGTCACTACGATGCCCATGATGGGCAACTGAGTGTCTGTTAAATCAATATGGGAAGGGCTCTGTTCTGTCTTTTCAGCCATTCCAGTCTCTAAATAAGAAAGCAGTGTTTGCCTTCAGTTGGCATTGTGAAAATGGCACTGTGGATCACTGAAAACTAAAGAGACTAAAATTAAAGTCTTGTTAAATAACTGGGTATGTCCAAACTACCTCCCAAAAGAAATAATGCTGGCACAGAGCCCTGCTTGCCCGTAAGGAGGATCAGTCAGTTCTCTGACCTGTGAGAAGCCAACTCTGCCCCTTGGGCAAGGTGCAGGGTAGACCAGGAATTTATGTACAAATTTTGGCTCTGCTTTGGGACCTTGCCCAGTGCAGAGAAAAGCCACCTGTTGAAAACAGAGGTGCCTGTCTGGGTCCCCAAACAAAGGAACAGGGACATTTATGGCTCCTGGTCTCTGCCCACCACAACGATGGCTGAATTCTGTTCAGCAAGGTGAAGGTTTCCAACTCTTACGTCAAAACCATTTATCTGTCAGTGCAGAAGATTATGTCAAAAGTGTTTCTGCACCTTTTGATGACAGGCATTGGAGAAAGGGAGGATGGCTTGAAATTCTGTCGCTGCCAACTGTGGCTTTCATTAAACACTTTGTCAACCGTTGTCATAACACAACTTTTCATTGCTCCTGCACAAAAGGGAGCCAAGGGCCCCAAACAATTGAGCCCTGCAGTAGAAATTCCTCTGGCTCATCTGTCGAAAGATAGCTGCCCAGTCTGCAGCTCACTGAATAGCACCATCCTCTTCCCACATGTTTGTAGGTGGCTTTACAGCGCTGGAATGGAGGCCCCATGCACACTTGAGTGGGTATGAAAAGCATGGCTGCAGCTAATTTAGCTTGGGGATGGGGGCCAGGGGAACAAGAGAGGGAGCACACTGCCTGTGCCAAAAGTGTACAGCTGTGCAGCAGGAAAGAATGCTCAAATGTCTCTTTTAAACACAGTTGTGAGGTGCCAGAGAGATGGCAGAGTCCTTGTAAGAAGTGACAGGTGAGCATTAATGCTGAAGCACAAACACATTAAAGACACTGCATGGGTTCAGGTGGTTGTATGGACTGTCAGGGCAGAAGGAAGTAGTTTTGGTCCATTTTTGATTCCTGTGACCAGGACAGGTTCAAATTCTACTCCCATGAGGCAAGAGCAGCCAAACAGCTACTGCAGCCTCTTCTCATCAGACCTGTGCTCCAGTCCCTTCCCCTTGCCCACTGCCCTTCTCTGGACATGCTCCAGCACCTCACTGTGTGCCTCTAGTGAGGATCCCAGAACTGAACCTAGGATTCAATGAGTGTCCTCACCAGTTCTGAGAGCAGGAAGATGATAACTGGCCCAGTCCTGCTGGGCACTATTGCTGTACAAGCCAGGGTGCCACCAGCCTTCTTGCTGACCTTGGCACTCGCTAGCTCATGATCAGACAGCTGTCAAACAGCACCTCCTGGTCCTTTTTTCCACCAGGCAGCTTTTCAGCCACTGTGCCCCAAACTGAGCTCCTGGTGATTTCTGCTATAGGGCACCCCAGGGAGTGTTCTGCTTGCAAGTGCAAAGCATCCAGCTTGCAGAAGACTGAAATGGAGCACAGAAATGGCCCACACCAAGCACGGGAAAAAGAGCTACCTCCCAGAAGGAGCTAAGAGCACCAGAGAGGTGAATGTCCCAGATGGCTGCTCTAAGTGCTTGGAAGAGAAGGGGGGACACAGAGAAGCTACACAGCACCCACATGGGTGAAGCTGTGCCCCACCACTGAGAAGTTCTGTTACTGGCTCAGCTGACATGCTCACTCAGGCTTTACTTATGTCCCTGTTCAAATTAGCAGCATCATCCTGGCTTGGGTTAACAGCCTGCTCATATAAGGGGCTTTATGTGCAGGAGGGAGTCAACTTAAGGGCAGCCCTCAAGCCATAATATGAGCTAATTTGACAGTGAAGACAAACTTTGAGAGGTCATCCAGACACCAAGAAAACTGCCTCATGAATCACTCTCAGTCATGAGGAGCGATACCGTCTAAAGGAAATTCCTGCAGCATGATCCCCCAAGAATTGATACCACGCCGATTCTAGCGGGTGCACGCAGCCATTAACACAAAGAACACTAATTAAAACCACATCCCTGAGAAGCATTGTGCCAGACTACAGAGTAATGTAGCGTGTGGTTGGTATGGTTTGAGAAATTCAGGAATTATCTTACCTTCGAGTGACTTTCAGTGGACACTTTCAGCCTTGGCCCTTCCTCCTGCTCTGCCACCCTGCACTCACAACTTTGGGTGCACACAGGTCACACATCTGGCACAGAGGTGGCTGCTGGGCAGCTCACACAGGGCTGCAATTGTAAATATCTCTATCATTGTGGACTGCCAGACTCCTACAGGCAGCACAGGATGAGCAGCCACTCTCAGGGCTGAGGAAGGGCAGGGGTCCCTTGCAGGAGCCCTGGGTAACACGGCACTCCTGCTGGGGCTTCCACATCTCCTACACCAGGAATTTTTACAGGCTTATTTGTCTCTTTCAACAGGGCAGTGTCAGGTTATTTTAGGCCCTGTTTGGCTTACACAAATGTGTTTTGACAAAGCCTAGGATCCCATTTCCTCCTATTTTAATAACCTTAGCAAAGCTCAAGTAGAGTTCTTGTCTGTTTTTTTCTTTTATTTTTCTTGGAAGATCAAGTCCTCCAAACACCCCTATTTTATTTCTTAAGACAGAAGGCTTAGGTGCAACTTAATCTCCATAATCACACGTATATGCAAATACTCCACAACACATGTACAAAGCCCCTGGGTAACTCAAGTACTCCTGAGTACCTTGTGCTGTGACTCTGCACCATCAGAAGAGACATGAGGACATTCATTTCACCAGAGCTTCATCCTGGCCCACTCAACAAGAGTTTTCTCAGTATTTCAACTGCTCCATGTTCCTAAAAAAGTCACTGAGACAGCCTCTCTGTTTCCTGGGGACCCATAGAGCCCTTCCCAGCAGCTACTCAGGGACTCAAATCAACAGAGCAGGGGAAAGGAAGCACAAATGACAAGGTGTTCAACAATGCTTTCTCTGCTTCTGAGAAGAGCATTAGCCACAGGCACACAGCCCCTGAGGCTGCAAACCCTCCTGTCAGGGCCACACAGTTCCTCTGCCCCCAACAAGGCAGCCCAGTCAAAGGCAGCATTGTATGCAGGGAACAGGGGATGCTGCAAGGGTTAGGGCAGGCAGGATTAAATTGCAGCAATCTTTCTCTATATTTGCCTCTTCTATTAAGCAGCACTGCCTGAAGGAGACTGATCCTCTCCAAAACACGCTGAGGCATCAGCTCCAAGGACTGCATCAAAGCAAAAACACATTTCAAAGGGGGCATGAGCATCTAAATAACAATAACTGTGTTTAATTTCATGTAAAGCAATCCTGCTTTGCCACCTGTGACAGGTAAGCAGTTGGAAGGAAAAGCAGGATGTGGAAGGTTTTTTAACCCACAAATAAAACTCCACCCATCATCTGCCCTGACACCCATGGGGTTTGTTCTGGGTTTATTGCTTTAATTAAAGTGCTAACTACTGCCATGAGAAAGACATATCCTGAAACCAAAACCCTGCAAGCCTATATAAGGGGAAAATTATATGTACCCTCCCTTCAAAAAGGCATAAAATTTGGACAATATTTAAAAATTATCTGCTTTCCTTTCTTTGCTCTTTTTAAACTCCACTATTCAGCCACACTAACATGACACAGCACTTGGCAGTCATAACATTCAGTTTTTATACTTTTTAACAGTATGTTTTCCCCCATTCCAACATTTCTGAAGCACTGCAAGGCAAAGAGTTGTAGATCATATTTTAGTCAGCTACTCAAGGTGTAGAGTACATTTCACAAAGTAGTTTATGCAAGTTGGTTGCTTGACTGTATTTGACCAAACTCACCTTTTTCTACTTTTGATAGCAAACTTCTTTCTTGGTAATTTTGCATCCATAAAGTAAAGCATGCTTTGTCTTAAACCACTGAAGCAAGGGCTGGATAGCCCAGCTCATAAACAAAATACTCACCAAACAAATTGCTCTTGCTTCCATCACCACTGTGTTTCTTTGGTAAATCAATAAAGGCCATGACTTCTTTACTAACATTTTCAATTAAGGTTCCCCACTGTGTATTCAACATATTAAACCAATTTATTGAGGATTAACAACTATATAATTTACTATACAAATCTACCTTAGAACTACTCAGCCTCCATTAACAATGACAAGCAACATTGATAAATCAGCATTAAGTGCTATTTACAGTTTCAAAAATGCCTTCTTTTGCAAAGCAAATATTTTCATCTGAAAGTTGTGCAACTCTTCACAGGTACTCACAGCAGTTAAATCATGTTAAACCTTTGGCTTTTTCAGATGTTTGGGAAGACCCACAGCAGCATATTTGACTGCTGGCAATCAAACCCTCCCACCACAGGATTTTGCAAAATCCAGCTGTGGGCTACAAGTTGAGTGCAGAGAGAGGAGAGAGATAATTCAGAAATTCCTCAAACACTGTTCAAAATTGCCATGATTTTAGAAAACTTCCAAGATCAATCATTCAGTAATACTGAATAATCCAAGTTCCAAGATAAGTTTTCTGCAAGAACACAGAATTGTAATGTGCTCTGCTCTCTTTGGGGATTCAAATTGTTTCAATCCCATCTGCAAGTGTTTCTGTTAAGCTCAGAGACCTTAACCAGCCAAAATTACATTTTTCCACTGCTCCAATACCACTGTTTATCAGAAATATTAATTTAGTAAATGCACAACCTGGCACAACACTCTTGGTGGCACTATCCAGCAGCACCATATCTGCATTACCTCATGCCAGGGGATCACCAAGCCCTGAGGAAGAAATTCCAGCACACAGCTGGAATCACCCCTTTGCAGAGCCCACCCTGGGTGAGATTTGGCCATGCCCGGCCCAGTGGCAGCACTGGGCACAGCCCTGCCCAGTCAATCATTAATGGTGGGGACAGGGCACAAAATCCTCTCCCCACTGTGTTTGCTCAGTGCTTCACTCTCTTGTGGCTCTTATTAATAGTTAATCAGGAGGAACTGATCTCCCCAAAAAAAACACGCTTGCTTAGAAGTGGCACAAAGGAATGTTTGTGCACTGGTTAAAACTAGTCAGGGAAAGAGCTGGGGAAAAAGTCTTTAAAAAACAGCGCACAGATTTCTCCTAAAAAAATGGCTCAGGCATGGGGGCTCACTCCAAGCTTGCTCCAGCTTCTCCTGCACTTGATGCTGTTTTCACCCACACAAAGGGGCTGCATCACCTCCTGCCCTGATAGAGTGATGGCACCTAAGTGTTTCTAGAGGCTTTTCCCAGCAGGAACCACTGCTGTCCTGGTCTCCACCTGGTGGGTGCTCCTCCCCAGCCACCCAGTTCATGTACTGCGTTGTCATCCAGGAAAACTCTCAGCAGAGACCCTGACCTGAAGCTCTGCCTCGTTAGATGTGCTGCACCTTGAATTGTTAGATTCATTTGTTCAGCCTCAGGGGAACAAAATGCTAGAAATAAGAGTTTAACAGGCCAAGGGACCAGGGCCAGCACAGTCCACCTGGCTGGAGCAGCCAGGACAGAGGCAGTGGTCACCCCTCCTGCCCCTGCTCCTTTCCCCCTGGCAGGAATGACTGCTCTCAGGAACACCCAGGCAACTCAGCACAGTGGAAATAAAGCCCTCTCTGATGCCAGCAGCAGTCTGAGTGGAATTACAGCGCTGGACTCCTTGCTGTGCCCACCATAAACTAACTCAGTTTGAAATCTAAGGAACAAGGACATTCCTGGCACTTTCCAATGCCATGGGCTGAAACTGAGCAGTTGGCCAAATCCAAACATCTAGTGTGTGGAAAGGAATGATGTATATAGCCTCAAACCATCTCAAGGACCAGTCACCCATGGGCTGCCTATGGCTGGCAGGGCCAGCTCTAATCCCCCAGAGGTGTGAGGAACACATGGCAGACAGCTCTCCATTTCCACTTCAAAAATAGCTCTCTCTGTAATAAAGAACAGCATTTTAAGGGCAAAAGCTGAAGATTTTAAGCTGAAAAAACCCTAAGCTGGCCATCCTGGCTGGAGGTGTGTGGTTTACACAAGCATCCACCCCCTTTCCTTTCGAGTAATCAATGTCCAATCATAATGCACTTCCACTCCAAGCACTTTTGTACTGCCAACAAAGTACCAAGCAATTTAATGGATTTCTAACCCCAAACTGGAAGCTGTACTACATCCAACCGATTCAATTTGTTCAGCCTTAGAGGAAGCCCCGGGAACAAAATGCTAGAAATAAAACCACATGCACTGATAACATTACAGAAATAGATACACCAAGAAGCAAATGTTCTGTCCCTTTTATTTTATCTGACCTCCAAGTTTCATTGACCTTCAAGATGGAAAGAATGCATTTAAAACAAGCCATTTCCACCTAGATCAGGAGTAATAAAAATGTGAGTGTGTGAGTGTGTGCTCTATACAAAGTACTTTCCTATCTCAATGTTAACATCAGGGCCAGCTGTCAGAAAAGCATTCAGACTTTTTTGGCATAACTCCTGTGTTGGCTTTTGCCACTGGGACAGCACCAATGGCAAGGCATAGGGAGCTGAATCTCAACTCTCTCCCCAAAAGAAAGCCACAGAGCCATTGAGGGAACAATTAAACTTACTGCTGCTTTACAAGCCAACCTTCACATTCCTTGTATACAGCATATCTCAGGTGTATATTCATGCTTAAACAACTTGCACATGTACACTTCACCATGTGCATTTACAGACACAAAGGCAGCTCTGAACACAAACATGCACCCATGCATGTCTGCATGAGGCACTGCAATGACAGTGATGTACACAGCCAGAGGTTTTGCTTTATCAGGGGAGTTTGGGACAGCTATACAACTTAGGACTAAGTTGTGAAGAGCACTAGTAAAAAATCTTTATTGCACTCTGCCCCAGCATATAATGTCACATCTTTTAAAGAAACACAATTTTAAAAATCTTTGAGAGTTTTACAGTTTTTATTGGTGCTGTTTTTCAGCTCTTTCCACTTACACAGCCAGATTTCTGTATTAGTGCAACTCAGACTGCAGAAAGTCTCAGAAGGAGAAGAAGTGATCATCAATTAAATTTATGAAGTTCTTCAAATGAGCTTGCTTTTCCCTAAGTCTGGTATCTCAGAACTTTGCAGGATTAAAAATCAGTCCTTATTTCCAGTGGCTGCAGTTTTTTTTCACTTCAGGTCTCTTAAACTTTAAGGAGTCCTGGGCAAATGGGGCTCCAGGCAGAGCCAAGGGGAAGCAGCTCCTCATGAGCCCACATTTGCTCATGCTCCCCACCTCTGTGTTGGGGGGCACTGGAGCTGAGCTCAAACCCTGCATTAGCATCAGTCAGGCACCAAAGCTGAGCACACAATTCTCTTTCAGATCAGAAAGGTATTTTTTCATCTACTTCAAAGGGCTATGATGTACTTTGCTGGATGGATGCCTTGATTTATTATTCAATGAATTCTCTTGGGTTTGCACAGTTTCTCAGCTAAAAGCATCACAGCTAATTCAAAGGGAATGTAGATGTTTAATGTTCAGTCAAAGAACAAACTTTCCCTTCTATAGATTTTTATCCTTTCCACATTGCAGAGAGATGGGGAGGGGAACATTTCCCTACTCCTTTGCTATGGGAAACAATTAAGAACCTATTTCCTAGCAAAATTATTGGATTCAGAAGGTACTTGGATAAACTAATTTCTTCTTTTAACTATTATTACTGGAATCCTACTGCTCCTCTTGGCATTTCAGTAAGATTTTTTTGTTATAACTATCCTAGTTTCTGCTCACCAGAGGATGTGTATGTGTCACAGGAGCTCCAGCTCCAAAGTCAGGGAACTCCTTCATCTGAAGGGATGCTGCAGTCAGGGAAAAAAATCTGCAGGAAGATGTTAAAGGCAGATGGGTCCTTCCCTCTTGCTTTGAGCCCACCTCACTTAGGCATAATCCAAAGTAGATGCCACCCTAACCTTACCTAAAGGCCTCTAAAAATATTTTTTGGAGAGCTCCATAATGAAATTCCATGTGGGTGGCCACCTGACCACCCTGAAAATAGAAAAGCTAACACTGCAATTTGGGCAGGAACAGAAATACCCTTTCCCCTTTATGAGTGGTCCTTGGGAGCCCAGGCACTGTGCCAGGGGCTCACCATTCACAACATAACCTGCAGCTCTCTCAGGGCTAAGGGCTCCTGGGCTTCACACCAACTCCTGCTCCAAACAGGATGATTTGGGAAACATGAACACAGAAGGTGCTCCCAGGGTTTGTTACTGCACAGTGAAGGACACAGGTGCACTCATCGCTTGGAGAATTCAAACCATGTTTTTTTTAGAGTAGCTAGATTAAGCTCTATGAAAGGAATAATAAGAAATGTCCCCCTTTCAAGGAAATCAGAGAAAGAAAAGTTAAGGTTTGTGGAAAGTACTGCTCTAAGCACAGACAGCAATTCTCATGAAAAGATGAAGAAATCCTGAGCTGAACCACGATGGAGAAGCCAAAGCACAACAGGGGGCATGGGAGAGATAAAAGTGGTCAAGCCCAAGGAGACCAGAGGGTGATAGCACCTCACATGGCCAAAAACCATAGGAAAGGAACTCCTGGGCAATTCATGGCTGCACAGATGTGGTGATGAAGAGCAGACAGCTGCAGCAACCTGCCAAGCTGTGAGCTGCCTGAAGGAGAAAAACTTCCTCAGTGCTTCCCAAAACTGGGCATTGCCAGGAGCAGGACCCTGGGTCAGACAGGCAGTGTGGAAACACACGCTGTGCACACTCCCTATTCCCAGCCTGGCCAGACTTCAGAAATGCCACATTAAAGAACACATTTTCCTCAATTTGTCACAGCAAGTGAGGTATGAAATAAAAAAAACTTTCCAGATCTTCCAAACCCACGAAGTCTTTGCGAACCAATCAAAATTGTGTAAAAATAAATTGCAGAGCATTTTATAGGGGAAAATACCTCTACTGCAAGTGGAAACACATAATCTTGCTTTTCTCTAACAAAACCTACAGGAAATGGCTCTGCAGAAGTTAACTAAGTGATATTGAACTTTCTCCAGAGTGTTGTATAGGAAATAACTGCAAAAATGACTGCCCAATTTACCTTTTGTCCAGACTGCACTGCAGAGCCACACCACAGAGGTATCTGGCTGATTTTAACAATCCTCTGGTGTATTCTCTAGAGCTGCAGCAGAGAAGGCAGGTTATCTCACACATGCTCACCCTTGCCACAGCACAAAGTCCAGCCAGCCAACTGCTGATGGAAAACAGTGTTTTACAGTTTTCCCTTTCTCTGGCTGGCAATTGGTTTTTATTTTGTTTTTTAAAGATGTGGGGCAAAAAGCAGAGCAGATACCTGCATTCCCTGATTCAGACCTGTGCCAGGCTGGCAGTGCTGATGAACCCAAGGTGTCCCATCCCTCTCCACATCTGCCAGACCATCCATCCTTTGTAATTGATCTCAAAACGTGACAGAGTATTTGTGGGTGAAATCTTTTTGAGCACTCATCACTAACACTCACTGAGCTTCTCTCCCTTTACTCACCACCTCCACCACCCCAGGAGGGGCTGCAGCAAGAGCCAGGGAAGGATCTTTTGCTCCCAAGGCACCTCAGGAACAGCACATCTGCCAAGAAACCTGGTGTCAATATTTGCCTGGAGCCCTGCAATCACACAATTCCACAAACTGAGCCAAGCTGCCCTCCATCCTTTCTCCCCCACCATCCACGTGCTGCAGAGTGGAGAAGGTGCTGCTGCAAGTACAGGAAATTAGTCTGGTTTTCAGCCTTCGTTTCTTTCAGTTGAAAAGGAGGAACTACAGCTTTATACGTGCATATATATATTAATACACACATTCATATATATACACACATATATATACATACATCTACTGAATCCCCAACATCTCATTCAGTCTTCACTTTCCATTAAATACACTGTATTGGGGGAGGGAAAAAAAAGATCTTAAGAAGAAACCAAGGCTTTTCCATATCCCCAAAGTTTGGTTCCTGTGTGATTGCTTTAACCAGGACAGGGCTTCAAGTGCTACAGAATACTGCTTGATCACATTAGCCAGCAGGAAACCATTTCATGCCCTTTTTTCAGCAAATTTGACACCACCACCAAAGTTGCTCCAAGACACATTTAAAAAAACACAATAAAAAACCACACCCATAGGGGAGAGAGCCAAAAAAATCAGTCTAGAGCAAGGGAGGCTCACAGTAAATGCCCCCCATGGAATGACACTGAATTCAATATATTCAAACAGTCACTGGGAGGGAAGCCAATACACAGGAATATTGCAGTAACAGGGAATTAGCTCTAGTAGGTTATTTCTTTCCCTGCAGCCCCACGCTTACGTCAAGTCACGTGAATACAATTACATAAACTGTACCTATTCCATGAACACCTTCACTGGGATAAAGGTTCTCATTTTGCTCCACATAAAAACACTCTCCCCAGGTTTATAAGCTTTAATTGCTATGAGAACCCATAAAAAGTGCTCAAATAAGTCTATTTAATGGTTACACATTAACCATCGTACACCTCCAGGCTTGTGTTATCCACCTATTTGCTAAATCAATAAACTGCTCGTAGGCAAACTTCTGAAAAACGTTGCTGCTGCTGAAAATGTTCCGTTTCTGTTTACTAATAACTTCATAAAGTTAATTGAAAACTCCTACCCATATCTGAGGTTTTCTGCTTAGTTCTTGTAGGAAAAAAGCAAGTTGGCTTCCAGCAAAGAATCAATCCCAAATATCTCTCTTATGCTTGAACTTGGATGCCGGCCCACAAGGCAATGCAAGGGCAGTACAAATCCGGGCTGGGAAGGACTTGGATGAAGAGAAATAAGTGAGTGTGTGTGTGTGTGTGCAGAGACAGAGCTTCTCTGAACACGAGAAGAACAAGTCTCTAGGAAACACCATAAGCCTGGTCAGCCAGGAGCAGGGAAGTTGCTCACATGAGCAGGACAAAAGGAAGCATTAGCAACGGGTTCTAGGACAGCAAACACCCCAAAAACTTACTGGCAATTAAAATTAAGGGCATTGCACTCGGTGAATTCACCCCTCTACCTTCACCTGCCATTGGATGCAGACACACTGGTGGGTGTCTGCAGCTCCTGTGGGCAACAGCACCGAATAAATACAGCCTTATCACAGCAGCTTCTGAACCAGCCACTTGAGAAAATCTCTGCAATACTACCTGAAAAAGCTCTCCTGCAATGCCCCATACACCACAGAGGAGGAGGGCAGACAGCATCGCCATTCACTGCTCTGTACCTAAGGGGACACCAGTCTCCTGGGGCAGCCCAACTGCTCTCCTTATGGCACTAAATGCTACCTTGGGCACTGGCAGATGTCCTCGTGTGCCATCACCCACCTCACAGACACACTGACAGCAGGGGCAGGAAGCCAACCCAGCACCCCCTGCCTCCTCTGGGACTGGGAGAGGGTGAGCGAGACTGAGCCAAGCAGCCTGACTGTGATTAAGTGTTGATCAAATCCAACTATTTCATAAAGTTTCTGGTATGCCCAGCCAGCTTCAACAGTCTGCACTTTGCTGTGAGATCCCAGGAATATTTATGAAAAGCTGGCAAATGGCTCCTTAAACACCTTTTCCCCCTGCTCCTTAATAAGTAAAACACAGTCTGAAATCCAGAGATGCACTCTGAAATCCCAGCGTGGCTTTCTACTCCAAGTACTCTCAGTATGGGCACCAGAGCCCCACACCCTGTGACCTGCATCCCTAAGGAGAAGGGATGATTCTATGGATGGGCAACCTGGTCTAGTGGGTGGCTTCATGAGCCAAAGGGATTGGAACTAGGTGGGTTTTAAGGAGCCTTCCAACCCAAGCCTTTCTCTGATTTCAATGATTCCATGACTCTGGAGATGGATAGCACCACGTTTCCCCTAAGCAGGTTCCCCTGTCCCCAGAGCAGGCTCCCAGCCCATCTGCAGACCCCCTTGCAGGGGGGCAGACAGACAGGGGGCACTTCTCACCTCCCTGCCATAAACCTGCCCAGAGCAATTACCCAGCCCCATTCCAGCTGGGAACACATTGCTGCCTCATTTATGGCACCAGAACTGCAAGGGCAGCAGGCAGCTGGCCCCAGCTCTGCACGGAGAGAAGGCAAAGCCCTCCAACAGCAAAGGAAATGCAAACACAGGGGGTTCACACTGCCTGCCCCCCTGCCTGTGCCCATCTTAAAAATTAATCCCAATCGTAAAAGCCGGAGTGCAGCCTGTATTTCAGGCCGAATAATAAGGCGAGGCCTTTATAAATAAAGAATCACTTACTGTTCAGAGGGAGGGGAAATCATAAAGGTTATTTAAATTAAAAACAAGCCACACAAACAAATAAACCTCACTGTCTTTCCCCCCAGCCTCACGCTGGCTGCCTGCTCTGCACATGTTATCTGCAAACTGCAGGGAAAACCATGCCCTGCTCTGTCCGCGCCGTTTCACAATCTGCTCACTCTGAACCTTACACCACGTCAGGAATTAAACAAACATTTCCTCCTTCTTCGGGATTTCCCCCTGCCCCATCCAGAGCTCGGATCCAAAGTCCAGCTGAGCAGCAGGCACAGGATTGAGGTGGGAGGGTCAGCTCTGAGAGGGCAGCACACTCCCCACCACCTCCAACAGCCCCCAAAGCACCCTTGGGGAGGCTGCTGGTGGTGACAGAACACACGGGGTGATGTCCTTGCATTGGGAAAAGCAGTAGAAAAGCTGGGATGGGCAGGTGTCCATTGGAGCCTTCCAGAAAAACCAGCCCAGAAACCAGGAGAAGGTCTCCATGAAACCCTGAGCAACCATCCCACTGCTGCTAAAGGAGAATAAATGCAGCAAAGCCACTCAAGGTCCCTATTCCTCATTTTCACATGATCATTGGGGGGGACTTGTTTGTAGCCATGGAACAAGGCTGTGAATGTCTGTCCTCTTCCCCAATAAGTTTAAAACTGGAATAAGACCAGAGGGCTGGGAAGTGTAAGGGAACTCCTGCCAGGCTGCAAAACCAGGGACAGGCAAGGGAGGGAGAGAAGCCAAGGGCCAACACAAAGCCTTCATCCTTCAATGGCCTGGGCCCATCACTGCAGAAAAGAGGAGCCCGCCACCCTCCCAAACTACACCACAGACAGCCAAGGTGGGAAGGGAGGGCAATAATAAAATACAATCCAGAGATACCAGGAACACTCTGCAGAAGTCAATTAAAACCTTGGTCAGCCCTGGAGACACAAATCCTCAGGAAACCAGACTTCTTGTGCCCATTTTCATGCATATTACTGAGATTACAAGTAACTGCAGCAGAAAAATTCCATGAGAAGTCTTCTCTTAATCTGACCATGTTACCAAACAGGTTTAGGTTACAAATTTGGAGTTTATCTTCCTTGGAAAACTCTAAGCATAGCAGGGAACCAGCAAACTGAGAGCATGATTTAAACCAAGGGGCTGAACACTGGGCAACAAATTCAGGTTGGTTGAATTTTTGTGTGGTTGCTGCTATTTAATGGCAATGCCTCATTAAAACGTGGGATAAAGGAAGCTTTTGTTAATGACCTTCTCTTTCCCTCCCTCACGTACCTTCCCCTCAGGGTTTTGAGATCACATATAAAACACATCCCCAAACTCCTCAAGGGATTTCTTTTTTTTTTCCCAGCAAAGCTAAGGCTGACAAGACTTGACATTCCTGAAATGTTTAAATGGGGGAAGAGAGAGAAACAACATTTTTTCAAACCCACTTTATGCATCAGAGACAAGCAAAAATTGGCCCAGGGCCAAAAGAAACCCAAAAAGAATATTTTCAAAATATTTGCGAGATCATCTTCAACACTCCCAACGTTCCTGACCGAAAAGTCCCCAGCTGCCCAGCAGGCCCAAGCCCCCACGCTGAACGCTGCACATTCCTGGAGGGAGCTGTGGAACAGGGAGACAGAATCCAAAAGCCACCACACAGAGCTACCAGACTGTCCCCAAGCACTCCATGGGGACAATGCCACCTCCAGCATAGTCCACAGCAGCGCTCAGGCTCTGTGGGGAAGCCTCCCCCTCCAAGCAGGTGGGAAGCCCTAAAAAAAAATAAAAATAAAAAAACCAAAACCCACATCCCCCAGACTTGGTAATGAGCTTGGGATTTGGAAACCAGGCTAATGAAGAGGCAAGAGCCAAGATATCCGATTTCTGCCAAACACCAGGAAAAGCACACTGCTATCAGTAGCCATTATATTAATTAATTCATACACCAGCCTATTTTGTAGCTTTTTCCAGGCTGGGATTTCACTTTCCTGATGCTGTGGGACAGAACTGGGCAAGGGAAAGGGTGCAGATGGAGCACTAGAGCTTGCAATAAAACCACTGAAGGTGATACAAACCAGATGTGGCTGGTAACCCCATGTGTTCCGAGAGGTGTTACAGCTCCATACGTCAGAGCCAGAATGTCAAACACTCCAGAGCAAGCACCCACAGTGCCAAAACACACTCAGGAGTGGGGAGCATTCCAAGGGGTGCAGAATGGGTTAACAGGAACTCACCAAGCTCCCCTGGCCAATTATCGTTCCTCGGTTTACTAGCACAGAAACTTGGGCATCAAAGGGGACCACAGTGTTCCACTTGTGCAGTAAACTCCTTTCACCAACATCACTTCACACTTTCTAGAGTGCAAAGTTCGTGCTGATATTGTTGGCTTTCTTGCTCCCTGCTCTTTGGCACCCTTCCTCCTTCTTGGCTGTTTATTAATATGCAATCAGTACATTAAAGGCTTCGTTCCACAGGCCCAGCCAGGCTGCAACAGCCTTTTCCAGCAAGTGCTGTCTTGTGCAGGACAGACATGCAAATACATTTAGGTACCCCCAAACAGTCAAAATTAAAACCCCAAGCCCTACACTCCCACCAATTGGGTTTTACAGAACAAGGAATTATCACCATCAGGGCCAAGAGTGTCCAGAGAAATCACACTGAATTTACACTCATTATGCTTTACCCCTCTATGCACTGGTTACACTACTGAAGTTTTGCACCATTTACAGACAGACTGATCAAAGTTCATGGCAAAGGCTGCCTGAACACACTGGCAGTGAGAAAGCTTCCACCATTTGCATTTGAATGATGAATCGCTGGGATGCTGTGAACACTCTTCCAAAAAATACCACCTGTTTTTTCAGCTATCCTCTGATCTTCCAGATTTGAGCAGGAAGCAGGACAGCCCTGCCTCATTTACCATCACTGTGGCTGCCTGGAAAACCATGTCACCACAGATCAAAATAATTCCTGCTCTTTTGGGAGCATTTTCTGAACGGCTCTGCTCCCCACATACCTCGCTCCATCACCAAGCAACACTCATTTCAACCAGGAAACCAACTCAGCTCGAGTTCCCCTGTAGCTCTCTACAAAAACACCCCATCAGCTGCTGGCTAACAAGCTCCTCAATTAAACACCTTTTATTTCCTTCACAGCCTCCTCTTCTCCTGCCCCTGGACTTGGCTTTTTCAGCCCCTGGCCCAGCCCATCCCCTCCTGGCCCACCCAGCATCACCTCCTGCCCTGCTGTCCAAACAGGCACAGAAAACATACCCCTGCCTCCTGTAATATATTATTAAATCCTGTCTTATTTTTCTTCCCTAGGAGACTAAACATAGGCTCTTAGCTCAATATAAAACTAAGTACATGCTCAAAACAGATCAAACACAGTTTAATTGCAAGAAGTACCAGCAAAAGCACTCTGGTCATTTTAAGCCACACTAATAAGTTTCTGTCCCAGTTTTTCAAGAGCTGCTTATTATGGAGATGAGCCCTACTGGAAAACCAAAATCAAGAATCCCTGAACTCTGCAGGAAGGTTTATCTGAGTTTGGGGCCGTATCTGCACTGAATGCAGCACAGCCAAATAACATTTTTCCATTACTTTTTATCACTGTTGCTTTGTGTTCTCCCCCATGAGCATAAGGTCCCATCAAAATTTCTCCAGATGGCCCCAAGTCCCATAAATTGCTAGAAATCTGGACTTACATCAGTGGGATTACAGGAGAACAGACAAATGTGCACATGCTGGATGGAAAGGGGACAGCACAGCACTTTCAAACTGGAGAGTATTTTTCATTTATAAATAGTTTACATTTTTTGGATCCAGGGGCGGACAACCCGCTCAGTCTGCACTGAAACCAAGAAATATCATGTGTGAGCACTAACCACAGTGTAGCAAAGATAATAAACAACAGACAGGCAGCCATGTGCAATGAGACTGGTGTTTTTTGGTAGGGGAGGCAAATTAAAAGGAAAAGAAACACCAAATCCAGCAACCTAATCACACCTAAAGGACCTATTAAATTCCAGAGGGACCCTTTTGTCCAAAAAGCTCAAATTCTTATCCAAGACAGACCTGGTACACTCTTCTGAATTCATAAAGGAAATAACTACAAGAAACAGGAACCTAAAACACATAGTGCACCTTGCAAACAGGTACCACGTTTGCAAATGTCATCTTCTGGGGTATGAAAACAGCAGCTTGTACTCAGCACCAGGCAAGCAAGGACTGCTCCAGGAAAAGGTGTGCTGGGCTCCTTCAGGAGCCTCCAGCCCACTGGACTTCACCATGAGAACTGACTGAGCTGGGCTGCAAACCTCCTACAGCAGCCTCTGCTTTCTCAGCAAATAAAGCTGAAATGAGTGCCGACATCTGTATTATCCATGCTTTTACAAATGTTTTCGATATTACATTAAACAATATCCTTATATCCCACAGAAGAGACGAGTCTTAAAAGGAAGTGGGACAACTCTGCTTGCCAAGCTGAGAAACCTGGACTTGGAGCATCTCTACTAAAATCAGCCTGCCAAGACCAATTTGATGTGTTTTATTACTGTAAGGAATTCCACAAATATGCTGGCAACTTTTGAGCGTCAGTGCGGGTTCCTAGGTAGGAAAAAAACCTCCTTTAAAATACGCATTTTCTGGATTTTGCAAACATTTACCAGATGTAAATTCGTGGGCAATCCATCTGCCACGACAAGTGTGTAGACACCAAATCCAGTAGAAGAGGCTGAGCACCCACCTCTGTCGTGAGTGAAAGTCAACAGCCAGATATGCCTGGCTGAACAAAGGTTTGTTTTCAATTATATTTCAGATTCTTCTAACAATAACTGTGCGGCGTCTGGCACCAACACATCTGAGCCTTTGAAGTGGTTCTTGACTTCGACAGGAAAAAGGGGGAGGGCAAAAAAGGGAATCAATCAGCAATTTCAGTCTGAGTCAAACCTCCAAAGAGAAAATGTTAATATCACAATCCCCCAGCATCACGAATGTGCTCACAAAAACAACTAAAACAAAATCTATACTTGGGCCAAAATAGCCAGGGTCTGCTCTGGGGTTTCACCTTTAGAAACAAGGTTATGAGACACAGAAGTTGCCCTGTCTCCCAATTCCTCCCGCAGCTGCCTCAGGTGCTGGGACACTCCACATCCCCTGCCTGGCCTCTCATGGTCACGGCAGGAGACATCCAGTGCATAAACCCAATGTTTGGAGCATCCATGACAGGCAGGACAGCAATATGAGTGCTGCAGAACACAAACTTTGGGGTGCCAGTGGCCACACAACTGAATCACCTCTACATATGCAGAGAAGAGCATTCCCAGGAGCTTTAAGCAGGTTTGCAGTGCCTGCAGGTGCAGGAGTTGCCACACACCCTTATTTCCCTTTCTTTTAAGCATCTGAACTCTTTTTCAGATTTAAATGACACTGGGGAAGTCAGTGCAAGAACAGGGAAAACCTCAATTTTAAAATCTGTATCTTTTTATCTGGTTTATTCAAATAAGCCCAGCTGTTGTTTAGGAACAACAAGGTGGCAAAGGGCAGCAGCTCTCAAGACTGGGAATGGTGGTTTTGATCAGAATGATGATAATTTAAAGAGGGATAAAAATGCCTTATTCATTTTTCCTAAGCCAGGCCCAAGTCCTACCAACTCTTTCTTAGGTCAGGCAGTTTCTGGAAACATTTTCTGTCTCAAAACATTTGCAGAATTTCAAGAATTTGCTCCACAAATCTTGAGGCTGCTTTGTTCAGGAATGCTGACATGTGGGCAAAGGGAAACCAAAACTTTCCTTGAATGCTGCAGAAAACTTTAAACCGTGCCCAAGATGAAAAATGCAAGAGCCAAAACTCTGAAGGAAGTGTGGGTTTTCTGTCGCATTTCAAATATTACCCTGAAACCATTCTTCCAGGAGGGAACATGGCTGTGCCAGGACAGCCTGTGTGCCTTGCAAGGCTGATGGCCTCCATGTGCTCCCCTCAAAGCAGGGCTGGAGTTAGGAATGAATAAATAAAACAGGCTTCCAGATCAAGTTTTCTTGGCCTTTACAGAGATGATCATGCTGTGAAAAAGCTCTGGGCAGTCTCTTCTCCCAGACTGGATCCACCCATGTCCTGATGCCCTCTCTTCCACAAGCACGAAAGGATAAGCCAGTCTTGGTCTTTTGCTTGCATGGCTCCCAGGACAATACCTGATTTGTCCTCTGGAAACACCCACTGCATTCCATGAAACTGAGAAAAACTACACCTCTAGCTTATCCATAAAGTCTAATGTTTATTGGGTTACATTAGGTGAGACAGATATTCACTGCTTTAATTACAGGGCCATTTTCAGGCTGAAAAGTCTCACCAAAGCAAGGCTCAGCTCCTGCCTGCATCAGCTTGGCATTTATTCCTGCCAAGCTTCCCAAAAAGTCTCCATAGACACCATGAGATGAGGGCTGGAGGGATGCTTTCAACTGTGGGCTAAATGCAAGTTTGGAAAACAACCACTGTGGCAGGCTGGGCATGGGTCAAAGAGCCACATACTGCCCCAAAACACCATCAAATATTACTCATAGAGTTGGTTCACTTTGGCTTCAAAGCCCTCAGTGAAAGTGGCCACAGTAAATGGTGAAGGAGCCAGGAACTGAAGGCCTGGCAGAGTGAGTAGTGCTGGGGGACTCCCTCCTGGCTTGTCCCCTGCCTAGACAAGACCTAAACAGGCTCCTGCAACCCCCCTCCCAACACCACAGGAATGCCAAGGGATGGACCAGCTCTGCTTTTCCACATATGGCACAGTCAGGTGGCTCCAAAGCCACCCAAACAAGAGGGATTCTGTATTTCAAATCCCAAAAGCAGGAAAATCATCAAAAGGCTTTTCAGTTATGACAAACCATAACCTCCCCAAAATATTTCAATACACATTTTCAATTCATTCCCAGTCTCATGAGAGTGGTTGCTGTTATTGTCTATCAAACAGGAAACAGACTTCCCAAAGGATTGGAAATTTCCCTGCCACCAGCTGCCAAAACCCAGGGAGCCCACGGGGATGGGATCGTAGGTAGAGAATGGTCCAAAGGGAGATCTGGGGAATGATGCACCCTGCAATGGCAAGAGAGGCTGTTTTATTAACAGCAGTCAGAATTACTCAGGAAACCATAGAGGAAGCAATTGGAACTTGTTGGACAGAGAAACTTCCCCATTTTGTTACCAAATGCACAGACCTGTAAGTTTGTGCTGAATTCCTCTTCTTTTAACCATACATCTCGCAAACAAAGAAATACTAATCAACACAGCCCCAAAAGTGCTCAGCTGCCACCTCATCCTCCCCCAAAAGGGCGGATTTGTGTTGTTTTGATTTGAAAAAAACATGTATTACAAGTCTAAATGGCTTAATGGTGCACAGCCTGTTCCTCAGCAAGCCCCACGCTGGCATTACGATTTGCACACAGGGTGCTTCAAGCCCTGCCTTTCAGCTGGCTCGAGTATTCCCAGCTGGAGAGAGAAGCAAACAAAGTAAACAGCAGGACACAGAGCCTGGGCAGCCTGAGCACACCGTGCTCATCACACACTGCAGCTGTGACAGGGATCATCACTGAGCACAGGCTGGGCACGGGGACACACAGGGAATGTGCTGGAGAAAACCTTGTGCAGTGAGCCTGGGAGACACACAGAGGGATGCAGTACAGTCCCAGTGTCCCTGCCAGCTGAAAGGACAGCTCAGGCTCTTATGAAACAGACCACAAAGTGGTAACACTTGAGACAAGTGCTAAGAACCGTGCAGTAAACATGGAGTAAACAGCCCGGGCTGTGATTTGGCATCTCCCAAGGGCACTGCTCGGCTGCATGGCTCTGCCTTCTCCCCACAGGGGCTGTAAATCCCAGATCCCAGCAAGGGAAGGAGCAGTCCCTGCCCTGCCCCAGTTCTGCCACGGGGATGCAGGCACCCAGGGCCACTCCCCCTCACCCACAGCTGGCATCCCCATGCCCAGCAGGCTGTGAAGGCACCATCTTCCTGGAAATTCTGCTTCAAGACGAGCAGCAAGCCACCAAAACCTGTCCCTAACTGTGGCCATGGCAGTCACAAGAGTTTGCTGCTTTACCTGAGATGCTCCTCCGTGCACTGGTGACATCACTTTAGACACAGAAAACCATGCTGGTCCCCAAAGAGGCCAGGGTGCTTGGGTGCTTTCTCCATGGCATCCATCCTGTGTTCAATGGAACATAACAAGGGGTAACTCAGCACCGAATCCCCTACTCCTGGCTCTGGGTTTCAGATAATGCCAGCACCATCCCAGCAAGACTGAACACCTCCTTCACCAACATTGTAACAGAGGTAAGTACAGCCCCGTCCCACAGCTGGGACTCTGTCATCCACTTCTGCAGGGATGGTTAAATAGCACTGCTCCCTCCCACAGAGATTCTTTGATTTCTCATACAGGATAATCTCACACTGCTTCCCTTCCTGTGGGGATAGCAGCCACTCTCCTCAGCCTGCTGCCTACAGGAGAGGCAGGCATTCCAAACTTGAGTTCACCCCTTAAAGTGAAGTTGGCCAACACCACCAAAAGCGCTGGAGGAAGAGAACAGACACTTGGACCATTGCACAACCTCCTTTCTCAGGAAACCTGGGTAAACAGCAGTACCTGCCTCAGAGAGATTATTGCACCAGGGAGGAGCAGATCCAACTGTTGTTTTAAGAAGACAGCATAAGCCAAACACATCCTGTTAGATCTGTACAAGTTTCTGTCCGAGGAGATTAACTCAAAGACCAGTACACGTCTCTGCTGGTAAGGTCAGCAAGGATGAAATCTGAGCTCCTGGAAGAGCTTCAGCTCACCAAGGAGTCAGAAGCCAAGCAACTTCACTGGAGAGCTGGGCTCAGCCTCACAGAGAGAAACAGATGCTTTTATTGAAACTGCAGGAGCTGAAGAGTCCCACTGCATCCCTGTGGGCTGGAGGGACAGGCTGCCAGCTCCTTGTCCAGCAGGCAAAACAAGTGACCCCTCTGGATAAAAGTGCTCAGAGATCAGGGTGAAGCCTCCGCTCTGCAGACCTCCTCCCAAACTTTTCCTTGCCCACTCACAGAGCAAAGGTGGAGTCTACCTAGGTACCTATTTTACTATAATTTTCTAATGTATTGTAAAAGAAGAAGTTTATTTATCCAGTCTTATGAAAAGTCATTCAAACCCCTTAATTTAATCAACAGCTTTCGGGTGGTCACCATCTCAATAACAAAGGTTGGAAAGAGGAAGAGATCTACAGGAGGTTTACAACCATGTGAAACAATAAAGATGGCACAACTCTCACAAATCCTCCCAAATCAGAGAAGTCTAAAAATATACACTCTCCTTTATTTACTGATTTATATACAAAATGCATGCACCACTCCAAAAGAATCCAGAGGTGTACGAAAGCCAGGAATTCTGACTTAGATGACTTGTTTAAGGAGGAAAAAGAATGAACAGAGTTGTTTATAGACCAACAGACAGGAACAGCACAAAAATACACTTAGCAAAGAAAAAGCACAAACTATTATGACACCTTTCAAAATAAAACTTCAGATGATTTGTTTAAATCTCCTAAAACAGGAGAAGCCTCCCCATATTGCCAAAACAAATGAAACAAGTGTGGATGTGACTCTCAGAAGGGGACAGAGGTTTACAGTGAGCTACATGGACAAACAGAGCATGGGATGCACCAGCCAGCTGCCCTGGGTCAGCAGCCCCTGGCACTTCTGCCCATGCCTCTGCCATCACCAGGAAGGTGGGTGAGCAGTCAAGTAACTGGGCATGAGAGAAGGGGAACTGGATGAGAAACACCCAGGATCAATCTATACCTCCTCACCCTCTGCAAGTGACTGGTGACAAAGGCCATGGACACATCCCTGCCACACCCCTCCATCCACTCATTCCCCTGGGGCTGCAGTCCTGTGAGAGAGGAGGAGGAAATCCCATGGCTCCATCTCAAAGCAATCACCTTGTGCTGGGAAACAGCCAAATTCAGGCTGCCTGCACACGGACTGGGATGCTGCAGAAAGGCTCATCCTGTCCAGACTGCTAGGACATTTTCTAAACCTATGCTAAAGCACTGTTTCTGGTGCTTTTCTACAGCTCTGGAGCCTGGGTGGATGGCAGAGACACAGCAAAAAGCAAGCAAAGGGTGCCCAGGGCTGCTCCCCAAGCAGCAGCAGCAGCAGCGTGAGCTCCAGGCTTCCCTGGTGCACAGAGCAGCAAGGAGAGGCACCAGTGTTTGGACAACTGGAACACATTTAGGGGGCAATTTTTCACAGGGCCTCCAGCCAGGCCGTTTCCTACAATTGCTGTTTTATTACCCAGGACACAACCCATAGACCAGCAGCTCCCCCACCCACAAATTCTCCCAGCAGCCCACTCCTACAAGGACATCACCCACAGCGAGCCCCAGTGGAGCACCTACACACACAGGACACCTCCATAAACACAATTACAAATCAGTTTTCATCAAATCTGTCACCTCCAACTGAGTATCTTCCACCAATTCACCCTCAGCACCCTTCTGCACTGCGGATGAGCTGAGCAGTGCCACACACACTGCCCTGCTGGACAGCCATCACTTCTTAGGAGTATTTTTTAGATGACAGATAACATAGAAAACTTGTGTTTATATTGGCATGCAGCAGGCTAAAACACACTGTAAGTGAAGTTATAAAGCAGCCTGAACACCAGCTAGGCAAAGGGTATTTGGAACTTGCAGGTCAGTGTTTTGGAGAGAGGCTGTGAGCAGCTGGTGTTGATGGTAAACTCTCCAGAGCAGAGGAGTATTCACAGCATTGAAAGATAACAGAGTTCCATCCTGGCAAGTGCCCACCCCAAAATCACAGGCTTTGGGCAACTACAGAAACATGTAAGTGGTGAGGCTGAATCCCTGACCCTATGTGTGGGCAAGTGGGAAACTGCACTGCCCAGACTTGGCATTCTGAATTTCTCATTTCCTCTTTGCACCTGAGGGTTTGTCTGCCTTTCTATAGTGAGAAAAAAAACCCTAGAAGTTGGAGGAGGTGGTCTAGAAAACGCATTTCAGTTCAAGATTTCACAGGCAAACTGCCACTGAACTCAGAAGGGTGTGTTCTCTAATCTGAAGGGATTCATATAAAATCAGGCACTTCCAAAGGATAAATGTTTGCAACATGCAACCAGGTAAAACTGAGTAGGATTTACAAGAACTACATTTAAGATTGCACCATATAATAATGAGATTGCCCCAGCAGGTCCAAAAAAGACACCAAAGGATAAGTCACACAAGTTACTGCCCCATTATGAGCAGCAATATCAATACTACCCAAACCCTGCCTCCCACCCTGGAAAAAATAAATAAAAGACAAATGCTCTTACACATAAAACCTTAACCTCCAGAACAAAGCTTTAGGCAGATAATGCATTTTTAAATGCAATTTGTGTATAACATTTTAAGAATCTGTAGCTCTAGATCAAATTGTTCTATTGTTACATCTCCTATACTTTTCCTCCTCAAATCCATACAAAGCCTCTGTGGGAAGCTACAAAACTGCCATGGCAGGTGCAAATAACCAACCATCCTGTCTGCACATCCAGCATGGTTAATAAAAGCTACACAGATGGCTGCAGTTTCAGACCTGTCCTTCAATTCTTGCTCAAACTGAAAACGGAACCACGTGGAAGTGAACCATGCTCCTGGAATTGGATGTGACACATCATCAGGTCTTGAGAGGTGTCCCCAAAATAGCAGGGCCTACTTCTAGACATCTCCAAAATTATATGGTTGTGGCCTGAGAGACAACGTGCTGAAAACATAATGAGGGAGTGTAACATATTACACATGTTGTGGTCCTGCTCTGAAGCCAGAGGAGGCTGGAGCTGTAGGACTTGGGCTGCAGCACAGGCCTTGGTTAACTATTAATGGATGACTCAGCTACAACAATAATAGGTATTTCATGCGGTGCATTAGCACAACGACACCCTGGTCCTTGACTTAGGCCTCTAGGCATGCTAGGAAAAAAAATATATCATGGTACATCATTTAATAGCTGGACGTACCAGGAAGCAGGAATTTTTCCAGAGTGTGCAGGAAGAAACCCTTTGTTTCTGCACGCTGGAGCCTCACACTGCTTCTTTCCTCCCTTGCTAGTAAAAACCAGCAAGGGACACCTGAAGAGAGCTGTCGGGGGGGGGGGGGGGGGGGGGTGTGCCCAGGTTTGCATGAAACCACAATCCAGACCAAGGTGCTTTATTTATTTACTGTTATTCACCAAAGCTAAATTCTATGTTAAATCACTCCCCTCACCCTGCATGAGGTGCTAATTCCTGCCCAGCCCAGCTCCTGCAGAGCTGATCAACCTGAAGCCTGGATTTTCCACAGATGGCTTTTGGAAGCAACATTAGTCTAAATTATCTCTGCTGCATTCATCCACATGACCCCATCCAGCTCCACACTGCAAGACAAGGGAGTCACACTGGGTGATTAGGTTAGCAGCACAAAATGATTGTGTTAAAAGCTGATGAGCTGAGCTAACTCAATCCAAGGTGTCTGGCAGGGCAGCCAACAAGATCAGTTAAAAGCCCTGCAGCCCTAATTGAGAGTTTCTGGGTGAGGGTGTCATACCAGTCAAGGCCAATACACAAATCAGGGACAATACACAAGTCCAGAGCAGAACTGGCTACTGAGGCATGAGAGCCATCATCCCAATTTGCAGCCACTCAAAACTTCAAGACAAAACCTGACCCCCTCTTCGATGGATCAAAGCACCCAGAAGCCAAAGGCAGGCACTGCCTGGGCATGTCCAGGGTGGCACTCAGCAATTCCCAGCTGCCCTGCAGACCGGTGGGAGATGCACGTATATTCATGAGACCAGGTGCAAGCACAGACTCAGGAGGGCACTTCAGGGACAATTCTTGGGGGATTTGCCTCAACATGAAACCACCTCGAGCCCTTCCAGCAGGCTTGAAGTCTGGGAGCATCCTTTCAGTGCTCTTGGACATCCCTGCACCAGGTGAGGCTCACACACCAATGAAAGCCACACTTCGAAGTGTTTCTACATCTGCCTAAATCCCCATCAGAGACAGAACTCCAGCAGCAGCTTAAGCAGGGAAGTGAAATCTCACCCATGTTCGAGGAAGCATTTAACTATCTGAAGTGCTTCGTTGAAGTGTCTGGGGTCCCAAACGCATGAGTTTACCACCTTTAGCTTCTTGATGCCAACAAGCAAAGGGATAAGACAATCAACCTCACACTTGCTCCTTAAATTCCAAGCAGGAAATCCTGCAAAGCTCAGCCGCCCCCAAACTTTGCATCCAGCAAACTGTAGAGCACTTCGCACAAGCAAAGAAAAGAAAAATATTAAGCTGTACCTAACACAAAATAGTTGATTTTTCTGGAGAACACTTGATGGTGTGTTCGGTTTTTTTCGACTGCCTACTGAGACGCTGATTTCCCTGCCCTGGGAATTTTCCCTCTGCAGCTCCTCCTCCCCCAGCTCCCAGACCATCCATTCTCCCCTTTTCAAACTGCACCCATTGTAAAAGGCACTGAATATTAACACAGCCCATTGAGCACTTGCTTCTTTTGTATAGGACCCCTGCGTTTCAAATTGCAGTCACTGCAGAGAGGAAAAGTCTCAAAGTGATTAAATGCCCGTGAAGTTTCTCAAAAGGAGAGAGGAATATGCAGGAGGCTGAGGGGGTCCTAGAGGCTTTCACTAGAAACCAGGGGCTTCTGCGAGAGCCAGAAGGGCTTCTTAAGTGAGGTTATCTTTTCCTTTGTTATCAGTTTAGTATTTACATTAAATTCTAGTCCGATGAGCCGATTTCTGCCCC
Organism: Petroica traversi; assembly: GCA_025920805.1. Classification (NCBI taxonomy): domain Eukaryota; kingdom Metazoa; phylum Chordata; class Aves; order Passeriformes; family Petroicidae; genus Petroica; species Petroica traversi. The sequence continues at coordinate 5,593,658 of JAHLSL010000043.1, read as the reverse complement.
GGCTGAGGCTCAGTGTAGGATGGAGATGGGAAGCTCAGATGCAGAGGGCTCGCTGTTAACTGCTGCCCTCCCGCAGGAACTGATAAATAAATACTGAGGCATGCTGAGGGTGGTCAGCGAATCCACCGACACATGTTCACACAGGAAGGGTGGATTTACTTGCAAGCACATGTATTTATTTGTGCTTAAGCAGCAGGCCCGGAGAGGCACTGCTTTGCGAGGAGGGGCTCTGCTGTTCCCCAGCACAGGAACTGCAATCCCGCAGGGTGCAGAGCCATCCTGCAGCCCCGGGCTGGGGACTGCCCGGAGCAGAGCCACTGGCAAGGACAGTGTCACAGGAAGCACCAGGTCTGTGTGTCACTGCAAGTCATGCAGGAGTTCTTCCACAAGCACCATGGGCTCCAGCACTGTCCCACCTGAGCAGGGAAACCTCCTTGCAGCACCACCCGGCAGGGAACCGCTGGCTTCGCAGGGTGGCTTTGGGTTTCCACTGTCGTCCCAGGAGGAGGGAGAGGGAGCACTCACCTGCACCACATCCCTCTCCCAAGCCATCCTTCCAAGCGCTGCAGCCCCCCCGGGCAGCGGCACACGCTGAGAGCTGCACAGCTGCACGGGGCCAGGAGCCCAGGGTGACCATTACTTAATCTTTGTTCCATTATTTCAGCAGGCCTGGAAGCAGGACACGCAGGAGAGGTGCTGCCAGCAGCACTCCCCCCACCCAGCACTGCCAGCAGGAGAGTCCCCCACACCACCTCCTCTTCCAGCATCTGCAGGAGCAGACTTACTCCAGAGCCTGAGAGCAAGTAATGCTCTTCTCCCAAAAAATCCCATGCAATCAGCATCAGCAGAGCCCCTTACCAAGGAAGCAAAGAAGCTACCCTAGCATGTGAAAGCAAAGCAGCAGCACCTGACACATAAAACCTCAGTTTAGCAAGAAATTTATTGGTAAATTTGTGCACAAACATTCAGTTTTATTGCCTTGAACAAAATCTCTGTGTGTATGCACTTGAGCACAGAAAGAGACTGCTCCCGACTCCTAGCTCAAATGCAATTCCAGGCCCTGAAACCACTGACAGGCACCCACAGGACTTTAAAAAGCATTCAGACACTCTGGCCTGATCTCTCCAGAGAGCAGCAGCACCGTGCAAAGAGCCAACACGCACGCAGCTGGTGCCTCGGGGCAACTTCTGCATCCAGCCAAACCCTAGAGCCTTCCTGGGAAACAGAGAGCAGCTCTTAGCCCAGATCTCCTGGGTACTTGAGCATGCTGCCTTTTCCCAGACATGCCAGGGACGTGCACACTGAGCCAGAGGCAGAAGCATCCATGCGCAGATGGTCAGAACCCCCGAAAATATCCCCTAGACATCTGGGTCAAAAATGCACATTACTTTTGTTTAAAATAAAAACTTTCTTTCCTGCAGACCATGCTAGCAACGAATTAACAATCCAACTGCAGCCTCACTGCCCCTAAATATTCTCACCAAAAAACCTGTACCTAAAATACTGTTGCTTTATCACTAAATAGGACAGGAAAAACCCCTCAATCATACATGATGTCTAAAGGAAATATCTATACTGTCACTCCTCAAAAATCAAGATGCATGAAGAGACAGAAGCAGAGGATGCAGGGGATGTGCCACAACAATACTGCTGGAGCCCTGGCTTTTTTGGGGCACGAAGCATTCTGAACTCAAGCTTAGCCCTAAACTTTATGCCACACTTAACCCTCTACTGTAAAAACAAACTTCAGACTTAAACACCACAAGACACGAAGCACCTCCAGCAGCTTCAAAGGGAGGCACTGCCAAGGAGCTCTGTGCTCGTCAGCTGCCCAGCAGAGTCTGACTCTCCCCGCTTTGCCCACGGATCAGGAACCCTCCCCAGCTGCAGCTGGGTGCGAGCAGGGGATGGGCCATGGCAGTGTTGCAACGTGCCCTGTGCAGCAAGACAAGAACACTTATATAACTGGTACACACTGCTGAGCTGCCTGTTGCTTTTAACAAAAGAAAAAAACCCAAAAAACATCTGTGCCACACTGCATTAAATGCGAGCGACTGCAGCCCCCTCCGCGTATCAGCTATTCCTTCTGAAAGCTTGGGAGAAAAATTACAACTCCGAGCCCTGCTGCCAGCAGAGAAGTAACAATAGTTTCAAAAAGCCCCAGTGCTTTTCCTCGGTACTGATAGTCCTGTTGACAAAATACGCGGCGTGATTAAGTCTGTTCCAGAACCCTCCCCGGCTGCCGAGCCGCATTTCCAACCCGACAAACAAAAGCTTTATCTCCAGCACGCTGAAAACCGACTCCAAGCACTGCCTCAGCATTGTGGCACTCGTTACGCATAAAGATAAACTGCTAAGGAGGGATTGTTCAATAGCGCCTTAATGAAGTTAAAGCACTGCCACCAGAGTCACGGCGAACTGGATTTATCTCGTGTCCTATTAGCGATCGAACATGCCCGAGCTTATCACCCCGGGGAGCCGACACCTCCGGCGGGACATCGCCTGCCCAGCAGGGACGGGATGAGGGATGCACAGCTCCAGCATCGCCTGAGCCTCTCCAGTTCATGGCTGGAAAACTCGCACCCCTCGGGCTGCACTCCCGAATCACCCAGGGACCACCGCACTTTCACTTTTGCCTTCTTTTTCTTTAGAAGAGCTCGTTAAAAAAAATTTAAAAGTAACAGAGATACTTGCACAGAGGTAACTTTCCGCTAGCACATGGTGCTTTTATGGACGATGTTAAAACACTAAAGAAGTGAGTTATCAACTCTCTGCACAAAAAAAATGAATATTTGTGATCCCACCAAGCCTGGAAAATATGCTTCATCCTTGTGTTCCTAAAGTGAAACAGGTAATTGAAAGTAATTTGTAATAATTAGAAGCAATAAAAGTATTTGCAATTGTTTCAACGTCTTCTTTTTACATTAGTTATGGAGAAGGAAAAAAGCCTTAATTTTTTCAGATACAAAAGCCATCATTGTAACCAATTCTCTGGTTAGTTTGTAATATACAAAATTACAAACCGTATTCAAAGTGTCTAAAAGATCGACAGCCCAAAGGGTCCATAGCAGGAGATTTATACGTGCTCTTACTTCACCAATAAAATTTTAACTGAACACAAGACACTCCAAAACCTGCTTCATTTTAAAAAGACACTCCTGGGTATTAGCACTCCGAAAAAAAACCACACAACAATAAATTTGTTCTGTCTGGGCTATTAATGCACTTCCTTGCCCAAACAAAGATACACCGTCCTATTTTAAGAGGTGCATGAGAATGCTGGAATTATTAAAAGCTTTCTCTGCAAGGTGAGGGAAAGATCCTCCAGAGCAACAGGTGAATGGGATGAGTCAGGGCTTTAATGCAGAGGCCACACGTTCCTCTCAACAGGAGGCATGATATTTAACATAAAACAAGGCATTTCTGCAGCTAAAAGTGAATATCACCAGGAGATTCTGACAAACCTCTAATAATTCTTCTTAATAAGGAGCTGGATTATCTCCAGCAACACTTCAGTGACCATCCTCTCTCCTGGCAAAGCAGAGGAGTATCTATTACAACCAGGGGCTTTAGAGATTCGATAATCTATAAATCTGTGCAAAAGGCAGGAAGGCCCCGCAAAAGAAGCGCTGTTTCCCCTCTCTTTTCCTGGATCCTGATTTCCCGAAGTTAACGAATAGTTGAGGGCACTTATTTTCACAAGTTTGTGAGCGCACACACAGTCTCTGACCTCCTAGACTGTTAAACGACTCGGACTGTCAGTGCTGAGCGCACTTTCTCCCCGAATCTCCTGCACTTCGAGTGCCCGATTTTTTATTTCAGCTTTTACGAGCCCAGAGCACACAATGGGAGCGGACCCGCTGCACTTTCCAGGAAATGGCAATGACACTACCCTGCGCTTGGACACGAACCTGAGCACTTTAAAACACCCTTCTGGAGATAAAAGCAATCCCACGGTGCAGCAGCAGCCACCAGGTGCGGGGCTCTCAGCTCAGCTGCCACCCAGGACACCCGATCCTCAGAAACTTCGCTACACCCGCAAGCACCGAGGGAGCGCGGCCAGCCGCGCCGCCTTCCCTGGAAAACACCTGGATTTCACTGAAACTCCCCAGAAGCCCTCGACCCCCCCGAATTTCACAGCCTAAAAAGTTGGCAGCATCAAAAGCCAGAAGTGTGGGCGCGCCCGGCTCCGCAGCCCGGGACGGGACGGACGGACGGACAGATGGATGGACGGACGATGTCCTAATAAGGATTCGGAAGCCCATGCTGGCCTTTATCTCCAGCAGATCCCATCGCTAAAAGACCAAACCCGCGCTCGGCTCCCTTTCCTCCGGGACAGCCGGGGGCCAGCCCCGCATGGGACCGAGATGCGGGGAGCCCCGACCCCAAACTTTTCACGCAGGACGAGCATCGCACCCGCCGCCTCCATCTCCCCCATCCCGCACCGGGCTGTCAGAGGGGACAGCGGACCCCGGGACAAGCTCCGCACGGCGCAGCCCAAGGCGCTTAAACAAACAAACCGGAGCTCCGCGGGGGATTTTTGTTTAAAGTTCTCCCGTCGCTGACAACCGGCCGGAGAGCGGCAGCTTCTCCACCCGAACCCTTGGCCCCGGCCCGTCCCCGCGGCTCCCCGGTACTCACACGTGCCGCGGCCAGCGGGGCAGGTCCCGGGGC
>JAHLSL010000043.1:5563265-5588584 GCA_025920805.1 Petroica traversi | reverse complement strand
GGCAGCCCGGAGCGGGGCTCACCGGGAGCTGCCCCGGGAGCGGTGCGGGCACAGCTCATGGCAGAGCATCCCCGCGCCCCGAGCGCCGCACGGAGAGGCTGCTCTGAGCCCGTGGAGAGCATCCAGCTGGCCCCGGTCAAGTTTGGATGTGGCCCAACGCAGCATTTTGGGGGAGGAAGCGCTTGGAGCGATCAGCGCACCCACGGCAGGCGGGAGTGGGATTTAACCCCTTGCAGCAGGAGCTGCTTGGGGAGAAGGGGGTATTTTAGGGAAAGAATTACATATCGCAGGTCCTGCTTGCACTACCTTTGGTTAAATTAGCAACCTTCTACTGCAGATTCCTCCTGAGTGCAGGGACAGAGCCATATGTCCTTCCTGGGACAGAACGGGGCACTGCACTGCAGGATGCTCCAGTCATGCTGCTCAGCGTGTGTACCTCTTCCCAAAAACAGCCTGCACAAGGGCAGTGCCATTTCAGGCTGTTCAGAGTGGGACCCTAGCTGTAAAAGTTCCTGAAAAGCCTCAAAGCTGGATTGGTGTCGCCTAGAGAATAAACTGGTTCCGCTGAACAAAAAAACACCAAAAACCAAAAAACATGTGTGATGTGGAATTTGCAGGTAAGCCCAACCAAAGAAACTCCATTTGACCTACAGTTTGTGAAAGACCCATGTGAAAGCCTCGGTGTCCCTTCCCCACGCAGAATGTGGAGTTTTAGCAGCCTCACGAGTCTCATGAGGAGGATGAAGGCACTCCATACCCATGTGTTAGAGCATGCAGCAAGAAAAAGCAGCACACTGGAGCATTATTAGCAAGTGACAGAAGAGGAAGGCAGGTGACAAGCCAGCCCTTAGAGTGATGAGCAATTTGGCTTTTGAAGCCTGGGCTTCAGCTTTCCTGCCTGTTGTCACAAACCTGGGCAAAAATCTTGTGAGATCTTTCTCGACCATCAGTGATCACAGTGATGAAATCCAGCCCTGATGATGTGAGGGAAGGTGTGAGAGCAGACACATTTTTGGGAAGCTATCACTAGATGAGGACATTCTCACCCCCTGCCTATTCCCCTTTTCTTCTACATTTCTTACAAACTGGTCAATGGAACCATGAATTTCATCTGACACAATGCACAGGGATTGTCTGTCTTACTCAGCTGCCTGACACAGAAAACAGTTTTCAGCACCTTTATAGAGAGGATTTCTCCTGCTCAGTACGGAAGGTATCACAGAAATAAAAAGACCTCTTGCTACTTTTACAGTGTTTTCAGATTTGACAACCAGGCTTTTCTATTAGCTTTAACAATTAACATTAATATTTTTAAATATTAGGGCAAGAGAGTAAGTATGGGCTTTCCCATGGAGAATGAGAGATAAAAAATTATTAGATAACCTTTATAAAACAGAAAACTAGAAGCAACTCTGCTGGAATCTGGGTTCAATCACCTCAGATGTGCACAAGATATCCTTGCACAGAAAATAAGGGCAGCTGGTAGGAACTGAGACTCTTCTGAGTTTTGCTCTCCCTCGTCCCCAAGCCAATGCCTGTGCTGGAACCTATGTGCAGCATGGAGGATGCTTCTTCCTCAAGCCTCATTAAATCTAATTAAATAGCTTATAAAAGTATTTATGAAAACACATTTTTAAAAGGCATGCCAACACGGAAGATACTTCTAGTTCTGCCGGTGTCTTTTTGTGGATTTGGAGTTGGTTCAGAAGTGCACACTTGGAAGGTAATTGCTGACAGCATGCAGAATCCATCAAGCTATAATTAACACTCTACTATTATTCTAATTGCCTCACTCAAGCTTCTGTGTTTTTTAATTGTAGAGCAATTTGCCAATAGAGAATTTAATTGCAATACATATTTTATACATTTTGGGACAAAGTACCATTGCTTTCACTTCAGAAAAAATGTTCCTCAGTTTTTAATAGCTTGCTTTATTACTTTCTGGGATTTTTCAATTTTTTTTTCCCGTATGCAGGAATTTGATTGCAACCTCTTGTGAAATTAGCAATGATATAATATCCAGGAGTGCCTGGAGGCTTCAGTTTGGCTCATGACTCTATTAAGCTAGGAACTGTACATACATGTATCAGACACAGCCCTGAGGAGCTTGAAATCTAAACAGAGAAGACAACCTGAGGTGAGAACAGAAGCATTATCCTGCTTTACAGCTGGGGAAGCAGCCCCAGATGATTCACCTCAGGCGACCCCACGCTCCTGGGGCACAGCCAGGAACTCACACGAGCCCTGGGCTCAGGGCACCCTTCATTTTCCACATGAGCTGAGTTTCAGTCTCCTGGTTCCTGCAAAAGTGTCTCTCAATAGTTTGATTTGTAAGCTAGACCTTCTGTTTAACGTTTAACCACCCAGGATCTACAGCTGCTTTTCAAAGCCAAGGCATTCAGAGCAAGGCTCAGCATTTAGGAGGAGCCCAGGTGATCTGCAGAGCACCACAGAGGGGTCACCCTCGATGGAAAACAATGGCAGTGCTGTCTTCCCCAGCCTTCCCAGGCTTTGGGAAGGATGCATTTGGCCTCTCCTGGGGCAGGCTGAAGGTTGGAGGCAGCAAAATAGGATGGACCTTTGCTCTTGTTGGCCATCCTTGCATTTGACATTTTTCATTCACTCCTCCACGCACCTCTATTGGCAGGACTACAAGTCCCTCTGAAACAACATTTGTCTTCTTCTGATAACTTTCATGATGGCTTTCCTCCCAACACCACTGGTGTTGAGGTTTGCAAAATGACTGATGCCATGGCTACAATCCCTGTTATTGTCAGCCAGGTACACTGAGGTGCCCATCGATATTATCATGGTGCCAAATGCTTAAAAAAATTTCGGCAGATTTGTTGTGGAGACAGTGTACAAAGTCACAGTGGTGATTCAGCACAGCAACAGTCACATGAATACATCTCCAGCAGTGGCCTTTGGTATTGGCTGCTCATGATTTGGCTCCTCACATCCAGGTTGCAAGCGATTATTTCTCTGGTGTGACCAGATCAACCACAGCATCAGCATTCCAGAGGTTTATTAGTCGTTCTGGTTACTCTAGACTTGCAAGGACAATTTTGTGGCTTGTTGCCACCCAGAGCTGGTCTCTTGTCTCTCTTGAGTCCCAAGCCTGCTCCCCAGAGCTTGTTTGGTCGGTACCACCTGCAAGATGCATGACGTGATCCACAAGTGCCTAGAAGCAATGCCTGCTGATAACATCACTTCTCAGTGCTCAAATGGGTGAAGCCAATTCAGCTTAGCAGGAGGCAGTGTATGACACTGAAAATTAAACCAAGAGATGATCAAATCAAGCTTCAGGATAGGGTCACCAACAGTGCTGACATGAAAGTTTACCTTGGGCTCAAACTCCGAACAGTTTACCTTGCAATGACACATAAACCTTTTCTTCTCTTGAAATTGTGGGCTGGTACTTGAACTCTGGTCCTCCAAGAACATAATGTCTTTGATCAAGACCAGATCATGCTTCGTTAATGTGAAAGTTCACTCGAGTAGCTGCTGTCATTTCATTTTTCACAGGCAATGAGTTAAATTGCTTTCTCAGCCCGGACTGGCACAGGCAGTTAGTAAAAAATGGTGCAAATAAGTAGATCCAATTAACTAAATCCAAATTCTGTCACAACTTTGCCACCTCTGATTCTTTCTTTTTTTCCACATCCTGAAGGACTTCTTTTAAAAATGTTGTATGAATGTGTGTGTATTTAGCTCATCTTTCTGAAAGCAAACTATCAAAATAGCAGGAGAGCAGTTTCTTGTCAAGACAGAAGGGAGAGAGAAAGAGGCTGTTAGCATTAGAATATTGCCTGCCATTTGGATGGGTCAAATACATGATAAGACTGAGGGTTTGAATGTAAACCTGTAGTGCTCAAAAAACTTTTTTTTTTTTTTTTTTTTTTTTTTTTGTAGGCAAGGCAATGGACTGACTCCAAGAGCAGGAAGAAAGCTGGTAGACCTGAAGTCTGAACACTGTCTGCTTGGATCACACACTTCAGCGTAACATTACACTAATCACTCTTGAACTCCAAAACCCAGAAGTTTCCCCAAGCCCAGGGAGAGATTTGGCTCCATGTGTGAGCTGGCAGGTTTTGGGTTTGCTCTTCAGATCTGCACTTGGACTCAGATCTGTGCCCAGCCTCCAACAGCAAGGGCAGAGCTGGAGACACAGCCATTCCCAGCAGTGACTCGTGCTAAGAGTGTTTATGCTGTGAGAAGCTCTATTAACTGGCATAATAACCATAATTACATGGTGTAACCTCTGCTCGCTGCTCTCACCTCTAGGCTGAGAGGGAAGCATGAGGTTCTTGCAGCCCCAGAGGAATGTGCTAGATGAAATGATGCAAGTGGAGCAAGGAAGCTGGAATCCAGCTGCAGATAAAATTGGAGTCACCTGCCCCTGCTCAGAGAATAATAGAAAAAAAAATTAGAAATATTGGAGGAGGAGTTTAGCTTCTCTTTCAGATAGGGGTGCTTTAAATCCAGACTATATCTTGACTCTGGACAAGTCTCTAGAAAGGGATAGAGACTCCATGTGCAGCTGAAAAACCACAGATGCTTTATTTTACTGTAAGCCCTTGCCTCAGTGTAAGTTGGAAAATGAGCCACCAGTTTCCTTAATGAAAGTACTGGGTTCCAAAGTGTTTCCAGAGTGAAGTTTGTATTTCCTTGCTGATGGCTGTTGGCTTCTAGAGACTTTAATGGCAAATAAAGGTAACTCACCCTGCCCCAAAATAACCCCCACCTCTCTGTGGGCTCAGATGAGGAAAACCTCTCATGGAGTAAATGCCGGGCGCCCTCTGAAAAAAAACTACCAAGCTGAGTATTTATTTAATATTATGTTAATAATTAATAAACATATGTAAACATATAATCAATAAACATATTTATTTAATAGCTCACTGTCCAGTCTCTATACTGCAGATGAAGGGCACCATCAGCAGGGGTGGTCTCTGCCTGGCAGGGCTTTCAAGGCGAGTTTAGCTGAGGGTTGCACAAGTTAGGGCTGTTCTCAGAGGTCCAGATCCCATACAACAATTAAAGGAAGATGATTGCAGAATGACCACAGCAGCCAGGCTGTGGAAGCATCTGGCAGGCAAACACTGCCTTACAGGTCAGAGCTAGTTTTTCTCAACTGGTGTCCTTGATCTTTATCCCCACTGGAAGTGGGGCAAGATACCTTGTGACGACTTTTATTGGGTCTCAATTGCTGCCTCTGTGATTACTGTGGGCTGTTACTACCAAACTGTCTTTTGTTGCTTAATCTGGCTGGAAGATATTAAGATTTGTCCACTGCTTCATCATACTTTGATCCCTTGTTTAGGAAAGAAATCTGTTTCCTTGCTTGAGTGCCTCATTCTTGGCTGGGGATTGAACTGCAGGCTGATATTTCTGTTTGGACCTTGAAGCCAACTATTAACCACACTTCTCATCCTGCTGGTACCACCCAGGAGTGCATCAATACTGCAATACAAATGGCACAGTACCATTATATGAAGAACAAAATATGTGGCAGGGCCCTGCTGTGGCTTAGAGGTTCTGAGAAGAATCTCTCAAAATATCTTAGACATCTGCCATGTGTAAAATCTCATGATTGTTCTTCAAATTCTTCTGTGGATACATCAGCCTCTCCTCCACTCCTTTCTTGGTCTCCCCATGCCAACACATGTGTTCTTACCAGCAGCGTGTGACACAAGGCTTGTTTTCCTCCACAGTTATTCTATTTGTTCAGTACCTGAGGTATTATCCTCCGATTTGAGACACCCTAAATCACTCCCAAAGTGCACAGTCGGGCTGACATGAAGGATTTTGACTTCATGTGGGAATAAGGAAGAGCAGACGAAGGCTTAGTAGACACAGATCCCAGTTTATGCCAATACCATAACTAATTAGAAACAGGGCAAGCAAGTAGATGGAAAATGTCTCAAACTTCTCCCAGAGTCTGCCATGGCACATGAATGAGTCTCTGGCAATGCCACAACATCATTGCAGTAGCTGGACAACTCTGTCCACAGATCCAGTGATGGATGTTTGGAATTTGTGCATAAGCTCAGTGTGCCTTCAGCAACACCCATTTCTCAGCACGCGCCTTCATCTCCCACAAGATGTGAATGACCATGACCATGGGAAGTTCCAGGGATGCAGAACAACTGTTTCCATTGTATCCCAGGAGGATTGCATTCTTTTTGCCTTAAAGATGCTGTTTCCATCAGCTCTGCAGAAAGGCACACTCTAATGAAGAGCTCACACAGAAATAATGAGATTGAATCCCTTACCAGCTTGTGATCTGAGGTAGCACTAAAGAGGCACAAGCTGCTTTATTCTTCCTGCCATTCAAATTTAAAAAAGAAAAAAAACCCCAAAACCAAAACCCTCCAGCATGATGAAATTTGTCTCTTGGATTAGAAGAAATACATAGAACTTTTAGCCTCACACTTTTGCTGCTCCAGAGAGGAGCTACATTCAACTAGAATTTCTTCTAACCCTAACAGTTCTTCAGCTGTCATATTTTTCTCATATTTTTCCAAGAGGTCTACATTGCTCCCTTCCATCCCACTTGGCCAGAGCCTCTCCATTCTTGTTATCCTGGACAACATTTTGTTTTGGAGGATCCATAATCAGACACCTTGAAGGTGAGGACAGACCAACAAAATCCCTCTGCTCCTCTCATGGCTATAGCAGCATCATCTGCTCCAAAGGCTCTGAGAGAGAGAGCTCTCCCTGAGGAGACACTTAGGGAGCAAGTAATGTCCAACAGAACCCCCAAACAAGAAGGTGGAAGAAGAAAACAAAAAATACCCCTCTTCCATTCCACTTAACCTCCTGTGCTGAGGTTTTTGCAGTCACTGACTCCAGCAGCAGCAATGCAATAAATAGCCATGTGCTCTGTGCTCAGGCTTGCTGAGAGGAGAAAAGAGAGCTGAACTCTTTCCCTTCTGCTACATCACCACCACCTGATGCTGCACAAGCCTTTAGCTTCACGAACCTTCCCTCTGAACCAGGGCCATCTGCAGCAGTGGAGAACTCTGCTCTCTTCAACATTAGTGGGGTACAGGGTGTCTGTGCTTGGGTCCCTGGATGGTCTGCACCTAGGGAGAAAACCAACTGTGGGCTATCAACAGGCAGTTTCACCTCCCTTCACCACCCCAAATCTTTATTCTTCAAGGGACCCTTAAGGGTGACGTGATAGGTGCTGGGTGTCTTCTTTTTTTTGCATTGTGGTCTTGCTGGCTATTTTTGTCAGCTCTGCTTCAGGTGACTCCTTGTTTCTGGTCCTAGGACTTGCACTTTTTTGGGGAGAAGGGAATGAGTTTGGGGTGTGCTGGATATTTTTGAGTGTATGGTAGAACCTTATGGTACTTGGAATATCTGTCATGGTCCCAAGCTACAAAGTGAGGGCTAAGTGAATGAGATTTGCTTCTCTTGTTAAATGCTATTTTATCAAGTGCTATCTTGTTTTGGGCTTTTTACCTTCAGTTTGACTAATAATTGCTCTGAGCTCCTGCATTGTTTGAGCTGGTGTCTCTGTGTGAGGTGTTTCCTTGGGACTTCAGATGCCTTCTCTGCTTCTGTACAAAGCCCAGACTTGGATGCAGTCTGGAGGGGCTGCTGGTTCCAGTGCTGGGAGCATTTTCAGATTGGTTCCATCAGAGCTGATGGTTTCCCTTGGATCTTTGAGGGCTTTGAGGGCATTTAGCTCTCCCAAATGACTTCCTGTGGCAGAGTGCAGCCCAGACAGGAGGTGTGTGTGTGCCACAGTGCTGAGCTTTGCCTGGCTTCTCTCAGATACCCAGATCGTGTATGCTGGGACAGCTTCCTCACACATGGCAGCCTCCAGGTGACTGCAATCCTCCCATAGATCATCCACAACTGGATAAAAGTTGGCTCTCTGAGTTAAGGCAGGGCAGCACGTTGGAAAAAGCCATCAATCACGGTGAGTGTCGGAGGCTGCTGAGCGCGCACCTGCGAGGCTGCAGCCTTGGGAAACAGCATTTGAGCAATCTGCACTCAATGCCTGGGAGTTTTTCCCATTACATCACTACTGGGGCCAGCACAAAGGCTATCTGGGTTGCTCAAGGAAGTGTATTGTGGAAAACAATTCTACTTTGATGACTGATCCAGGCATTTATTTAGGCAAAGCAGAAGCAGTTGCATTGGCTCATTTGATCTGTGCTGTTAATGGGAGACAACTCAGTGCATGCTTTTGTTATACTTGCTCTTGCTTGCAGAAGTTCTTGAGTTTTTTTTTATGAACAAAACTGTCTATCCCTTCACATGGCAGTCATGCCAGTGTCACAACCTCAGTTATCACTCAAATTTTCCAGATGGGACTTTTTCCAAAATGCGGCTCAGAAGAATTTGCCCAGGTTTAAGGAAGTCACTGAACATGATACAGAAAAACTAGAAAAGCATCTGTATGTTACAAGAAAATAAAAGGCAGGATGCAGCGTGTGCAGGCATGGGGTGAAAATAAAACAGCTACTTGATTTCTAATTGCATACCTTGCCTTTACACCAAGAATGTGTCAGTAGCCCCTTGTGTCCTTTTGCAGCAAAAATGCAAAAGTTTCTGTTTCCCTGAGAGAGAAGGAAATCTGTTACACAAATCACACTGATCTCTGGGGCTGTGGCTGGAGCACCTTGCAAAACATTTACTTTTTTTTTAACATTCATTCTCTGCTAACATTTCTCATATGTTAGTGGTTGTTATAAAAGGCTTGATAAATGGTTTGAATGAAAGACTTGCAGAAATGGCCAATTGACCCTTTTGAAATGTAGTTTACTCTCTATCTAGATATTATTAATATAAACTTACCTTCAGAAAAAAAACAAAACCAAAAAACAAGTAGGGCTTTGAACAATATAATACATGAAAATAAAAGGTGAAACTTGGTGGAAGTGGCTGAAAAATGGATGTTACGCTTTTCTCAGGTTTATATCATATGATAAAACATGGTGTCACTTGTAGATTTTTCTGTGTCATAGCAGTTTTATCCTGTTTTAAATCTCTTCTTAGGGTTACCCCTCAAAGCTGTGGGAAAGGAAGGGGTTTTCAGCTCCTTCTTTAAGAGAAATTCTCAAAATTCTCCTCATTTTAGAGAAAGGCCACAGTAAATAGCGAGGCATTACTGGTTGATATTGCAAGAACCCACAATGAAGAGAAATCTCCTCCACCCTTCATTAAGATAGAGTCATGGGCAATAAATCTTTCCTCCTAACCTGGTCTCTGAAAGTCTCAGCAAGACTTGTCCATAGCTGTTTCTTGCATAAAAGGCAGTTCTGATTGTCCAGCTCTGCACTCACAGGCCCACCAGCACCTCCAGGACATTTCCAATGGGAACTGACTCCATTCCTTCTCTTCCTGCCGCAGGTCAAACACTAAAACTCTGCCCGGCAGTGGGCACTGAAGACTTTCAGAGTTTCCAAAAACCAGGAGGGCAGCCCTGGGAGTAGCTCCAGCCAGGGTTCTAATGCCTCTCCTAAAGCCCTGCACATCCTAATGGGGAGGATCCTGAAAGTGGAGTTTGGGCAGCTGGAAGTCACGTCTTTGGGGATGATGGAGAGTGCAGATTTGCACTGTAGTGTGTTTGATCCAGGCTGAATGTCAGCTCGTAAGGCTGCTGACAGAGCCCATGCTGAGAGTCCCCTCCACAATGTCCCACATCAGGGCACTCTTTCCCATCCTCTGCCTTTGCTGCTAGATCATTTCTTTGCTTTATGGGCTCCTGGGATGGCACATCACCATCTCTTCCTAGTTCTCGCAGTTAATTTTCCACAAACGTTATAGGGTGTGTCTATTTCACTTATTTATTTATTTATTTATTTATTTTTATTTTTTAATTTTTTTTTGCAGAAGGGATTTTCACCTGGCTTCAAGGTGTCCTCAGAAGCCTTGCTGCAGAGGGAAGCTGGAGGAAGGCAGAGCTGTGTGCGTGCCTGGTATCGCCTGCATGCACCAGAGCCTGCAGCTACTCATTCCTTCTTGTGCAGGCAGCTGAGAGCGTGACAATAGCACTTGGATTTCATCCCATTTCCTCCCCCTTAAACCTGAGCGTTGTCTTCCAGGTGTTACAGACGTTTTTGAAGTCAAAACAACTTGCCAACTCCAATTAAACTTGTGGTTTGCAGACAAATTGGGAGCCGGCCGGAGAGGAAGCTGGCAGGAGAACAGCTTTGTGCATGTACAGGGTTCCAGGACAGCTGAGTTTCCAAAAATTTTGTAGAAATAATCATCAGGGCAGAGATGAGACTATAGTGAAACATATAAATGCACAGCTGCATGGTGCCTGCAGTGAGGGATTCTCCAAGAGTAGGATCTTTGCTGTGGTTGGGTAGGGGAAACTCCTGTTGGAGGTTAAAAATTGGAGAATTCAGATCCCATTTGCCCAGCTCCTGGTCCCAGAGCCCAGTCTCAGTGCCACCTCTCTGGCTGTCCTGCCTGCAGGGGCTGGAAGCAGATTCTGCATGGGCACGGTCTGCTGATGGTTATTTTGCAATGAGAGTGGTAAAACACTGACAAAGGTTGGACAGGGAGGTGGTGGATGCACCATCCTTGGAATCATCCAAGGTCAGTTTGGACAGGACTCTGAGCATCTGAAGATGTCCTAGCTTGTTGCAGGGGGGTTGGACCAGATGGATTTTAAAGGTCCCTTCTAACCCAAACTATTTTGTGATTTTGTTTTAATTTAAGGATAATGTAACCACTACATTTTCCCTCCTTCCCTCTCTATTTTGGCTCCTACAACCTCCAGTCCTTCTCCCTGATTCAGTCCTATATTTCCCACTTATTCCCTGCAGGACCTGATCAGAAAAGTGCTGATTTACTCTCACCTCTTTGCAAATGATTTCTGGACATTTGAGGTCTCCTTTTATGCAGTGTTAATCAAGTTAAGAGGTAGCTTGGGTCCATTTGTGATGCGTTTCTTTAAAATGGAGTGGGAAAGAATTTTCCCAAACTGGGAATATTTGAGACACCTTTTGAACAATGTTTTTCAGATTGCATAGTGACCATGTTCAAACACTTGGGTTTTTCTTGGGGACAAGGGAGAAGTTATTTTGATTCTTTTCCTACTTGCAATGTAGGGAACAGACACGTTTTGAACAGCAACATAAAAAGGACCTTCAGTTTTGGCATTCACTTGAAATGGGACACTTCACCTGGATTTAAAAAATGGATCAAAATGGCCTCAAAATTAAACATTTCCTGCAAAAATGTTCATTGTGAAAAGATTATTTTTTTTCCATGGGAAAATATTGTACAGTGAGGAAACTGCTCATTAGTTCTAGCATTTGATACTATTGGAGAAGTCTTTTACAATTTAAAAAAAAAAAAAGTTGTTTTTTTTTCTTTCACTCTGCCAGCCAAAGTGGAATCTGAGACTAAAGTCGGACACAAAACCAGGAGGAAGCAGATTATTAGGCTGGGGGTGAGTTTTGCAGTGCACCTCACTGTCCTGCTTTAGTGATCTTTCCAACCTGGCTGGCAGCATTGCAAAAGCACCCACAGAAAACGTGTCCCTGGTGCTGCAGTGATGTTTCTCAGCAGGATCCTGGTCCAGCTCTTGGGAATTTCCAGCCCTCTTGCTGCAGTTTCCTGCTGTTCTCTGCCTGCAGGCACCACAGCCAGCTCCCCAAGTGTGTGTGCCCTCACCTTGGGCTGTACCCTGTGGGATTGTGCTTGCTGCACCCTGTCTGCCAGGCACCACTTTCATTTACTGCCCCTGCCAGACCTGTAAAAGCTCTGTGCTGGTGCCTCTGAAAGCCTCAGAGAGAGCTGTGCTGTGGCAGAAGAGAAGTGCTTGATTGCTGTGGTGAACGTGAGGATAAAGAGGATGGGGGAATAGTGCCAAGTAACCCTTTAAAAAATACTTTCTGCTGCAAATGTAGGATTTTCTATGTTCCTCGTAGGAAGTGTTTCTGGTCCAGGCACCACTGGGGCATTTTAGAGGTCAGAGCTGGGGAGCTGGAGGCCTCCAGGGAGGTCTGTGGCACTGATGGCTGGAAACAAGCCCACATCCACCATTCTTCCCAACAGCGAGACCTTTCTTGGCCATTCCCATGCTGGTGGCCATGTGGTGTCCCAGGTGGCCAGGCAGCATCTGAGTTTCCAAAATCAGGAGCTTTGAGTGTCTCCCCAGTGCCTCATCCTGTGAGCAAGAGCCGTGCCCTGCTGTTTGCCCACCACCCCAGGAAGGACGTGCAGGTCTGGGTGGGTGATACTTGTTCCTCCTGAAGCATCTCTCCTCCTGCAGCCTTCTTCCTGACCAGGTTTCTGTTTTTCCTCTCGTCTGTTTCTCCATCCTCCACCTCCCCCTGCCTCCATCTGGTTTCTATCTGGACTAAACAGATGTTTTTCCACTTCTTAAATGTCCTGTACGTTCACCTCGCCGATGTCTAACAGGGGTTGTTCATTCTTCTTTCCCCAGGTGTAAAACTTGAAAAACTGGAGGGGCTGGGGGAGAAGCAGCTCCTCGTAATACCTTGGTGTGCATTTAGTGCTGGTGAAGGGATGAGAAAAAACCTTTCCAATTACTCACCTTGCAGCCTAGAACCCTCTTACTCCTTCCAGGTCCCCTTTCCATTGCTAGTGTATACAGAGGATCAGACCTGTGATTTATGCCAGGGCAGTGTGTATAATATTCTCACTTTAATGTTATAAATGTTTAGCAAATCCACAAGGTATCAAAAGAACTTGTGGAGAAGATTTGCTGAGAAGGGCTTGTGGATAAACCTTTTGGACTTGGCTGGGAAGCAGACATATACAGTTTATTGCTTCCCCCTGCTGCAGAGTGACAATAGGTTAAATGCAGGCTTTTCCTTAAAATAAAAGTTCCTTGCTTGGCAATTCAATCGAGTGGTATCTGTCATGCAGAGGTCTCATGAAGGATTTATTCCCATTTTAAGTAATGTTTTGAAGGTGCAGGCTGCACATGGAATACATTAGGCAGCGGGAAGGTTTGCTGGCATGCTCATGGGGCTGGGAAGGTGCGTGTGCTGTGGGCACAGGGGCTCATCCATGGGGATCTGCTTTCCCCTCACCCTGTTTCTCTCTTTTTCCCCTTACATGGCTCTGAAGGTCTTCAAGGGAGGGTTTTCCCAGCCTTGCCATGGAGGGAGCTGAAGAATCAGAGCCCATTGCCAGGGGCAGGCAGGAGAAGGACCCAGGTCCCTGTCCACTGAAAGAGGAACCCAGCAGCTCTCCCAGAGACTGTGGAGCAGAAATCCCAGTGCTGATCCCAGCTCAGGTCCTTGAGACCGTGGTGGCACAGCAGTCCCCTGTCCCTGCAGGCCTTGCTGGGGTTGCAGAGATGGTCTCTGAGCTGCTTGGAGTCCCAGAGGTGGTGGCAGCCACTGCTGGTGCCTCTTTCTGCTCAGCTCCCACAGTGGGGACTGAGGGTGGGATTGAGGCAAGCAGCCATCTTTTTTTCTGGAAAAGAACAGCTGCTTTCTGTGATGGGAACTGAATGACCAAGTAAAATAATGTGATTTGGAAGCTGCTCTCATCTTGACTTTGTATTTATTTATGTTTTTTGTTGGCTGGACTATTTCTCCAGTAAAAACAGCAACCAGAGATAGGATAAGGGATCGAATCCTTGCAGGGCAAGTGCCTGGCAGGTGTCACAGCTCTCTGCCACCTCGGAAGGTGGGTTCTGGCCCCTGGCCACCCTGGCCTCTGGGTCAGGCTCTCCTGCTTTGCTGTGGGTTATGGAAACTGTCCTCCCTGGAGACCATATCTGTGAGCACTGGCATTTTCCATGCTGCCTGCCAAGGGGGGCTGTGCAGTGTGGATTAGTGGCTGAATGTGAGCACAGCCTGCACTCTTGGGGAATTTGGCTTTTGTCAGGCACCGGCTGCCAGGACAAGAGCACCCACATTATCCTCTGCAGGTGCCTGGCTGCAGAGGGCTCTTTGCTGTGCCACAAACGAGCTGGGAGAGGTCCCCATGGTGTGCCTGGGCATTGGTGAGGAGCAGCAGGGAGAAGGAATTGCTTCTGCTGGGAATTTACCCTCAGAGGTGCCCTCTGTAAATCCATGGTCAGAGGGATGCACCCATCCCAAGCACAGTGCTGCGCTGTTAGAGGGGCTCAGAGACAAAAACCAATGGATTGCATGGAGTAAGAAACCAGCCATCTAAAAAGCAACACCCTAAACAACTTGAGGCCATTTTAATCCAGATTTACCTGTCACACAGCTATAGATTTGCAGCATCATGCACCTTGGCACTGCCTTACCATCCTATGCCTGGTCACAACGTCTGCAGGTTCCCTGTCCCCTGGGACTGTGGGCATTTGGGCACATTCCCTGCAATTGCTGCAAGTCCCAGAAACAGCAGAGTCCTATGTGCCCCAGGAGAAGCCCACAGTGTGGGGGCAAAGGGAATAGAGGGGTTCAGTTGCTTTTATGAAAGTACACTGTGATAAGAGAGAAAACCCAGCCCCTCTGGGTCCCTGCTCAGCACTGCACTCACGCGAGGTCCCTTTGGAGAGGGAATCCTTCTCTGTGTGATAGCAGCACCACTGATGGCAGGAGATATGTTTAGTTCTCCATAGAACATATTTCCCTAAACTTCTTCCTGACCTTGGAGTTTTCAGCCAGAGTTTTGGCATTTTGTGTTCCCCAGCCCAGTGAAAGCTGAGCCTCGGTGGGGAGCAGAGGGGGAGCTGCAGGAGCGTCACTAATGGGATGTGGAAGTGCCATATGGCCCTGAAAAATCACTGTCAGTGAGACAACGGTGAGCAGCCCCCCTCAGAGGGGCAGGGAGGGAGAGGCAATTAATCATCCTCACCTTCTAATAAGCATGTGAGCTCCAATACCAAGCAGTGCTCTCGCTGGAGGAGCAAAACTTCAAAGCCTGCGGTGCCCTGCAGATGCACAGGGCATTGCTGAGCTGAGGCTGCATCCCTCTGGGGTACAGGGTGTGAGAGCACTGGGAATCAGGGACAAACGTAATGGGGTGGCTGTAAATGCTGCCTTTGGACATGGATGGTGTGTTTTCCAGGGCTTCACCTCAGAAGTGCTGCTCACAGCATCCCCTGCTCATCCCAATGCTGGTCTCTGTGTCTGGGGGAAAGTGAGATCCCAAGGGTGTCCAGCTGGAGAAATTTCTCTTAAAATGTGCAGAGTCTGCAAAGCAAGGAAGACTCAGCTCCCATGAGCCCTTAGCTGTGCTGGCCTCCCAAGGTCTGAGTCCTCATCAGATCAGTTGTGTGAACCTGGTGCTTAATAAACAAAGCTCTGAAGCCCCCAGCTGTGTTTCCCCCACTGGAAAATCAGCAGTTTCTTTTTCTTTTATCTTTAAGCTCCAGCTGGATGAAGCAGAAAGTGGTTTTGGGGGAAAAACCCCTGTTTATTCAGGCTCTTCTTACTTTAACAGACTTCCCTTTGTCCCAAACACCTCTATTTCACACATTTCCCTCCTGCAGTACCGTCCTCTGGCCACAGACAGGCTCGTTCAGCCCTTTCCACTGTTTTAATTGTGCACTTGGTGTTAGCCTGGAAAAGTCTTGAGCTAATCGTGTTTCATCTCATCCCTGCTCCCATTGTTCGTGGATAAAATAATACTTCCAAACCTCACAGCACTTCATAAATATCACTGCCTGTGTGGAGAGCAGTAGATGCTTTCCAGAGCCCTGTTTGCCGGGCAGTGGAGATTTTGAATATTTATTGGGAAGCTGGGCTGGGTCTGTCCCTGCCCACAGTGCTGGCAGTGGCTTTTGCTGTGGAGCAGGAGTCAGGGCAGTGAGACTTCCAGAGGAGTTCATGCATCCAGGTCCATTATCTCTGGAGCAGAGGGATTTGTCCCTCGCTGGGCTGGCCAGGAGGCAGGCAGTGAGGTGAGCGGGGGTGCTGGTGCTGTCAGTGCATGAGCAATTCCTGTGTGGATGCCATTGACTCAGCAGTGATGGCTCTGGGAAGAGGGTGCTGGAGGAAGAAACCCTTCAGGGTGCCTCAGGAAGTTTTTCCCTTCTTTCCACTGAGACAGCATCTCCAAGAAGGACCTTGGGGGCAGCTTCAAGTTTGTCCTTCTGTCCGTGCCAACCCTGATGGGCTCAGCCCAGCAGGCACAGCCCAGCACTGGCACAGCTACTGCAGGAGCCACAGTGCTTCATGTGGGGTATCCAGAATAAAGGAGCTCAAACCAAGCTGTCCTTGGCTCGTGTTTAGCTCTGGTTAAGCAAACAGGCTTTGCAAATTCTGTGGTCTGAACAAGCTTCCACTTGCATTTCCACATGCGGCATCGTCCTGAGCTGTAACATAAAGCAGATCCCACAGAGGCTTGTGTGTGGGGAGACCTCTGCCCAGGCAGGGAGCAGCCACCCGTGTCCTCCTCCTGGCAGTGCTGTGTGGGCACAAAGTGCCTTTGCAGAATGGAGTGCAGAGACCTGGGGGCGAACGTGTGTGGCATGTTGCTTAACTGTAAAAACCAATTCCCAGCCTGGGGGCTGGCTTTTGCTGGGATTTTTTTTTTTTTCAGATATCTGAGCCTGAAAATTTGAGTATCTGCACACATGTTCTTCTCCCTCTAGTTCTCCGTCAGCCCAAAAAGACAATTTCCTTTCCCCTCAAACTCTGCCCCTCTCCTGTGCCCAGGAGGGCATCGCTCTTTCAAGCAGTACTGCAAAATGGGTGACTTTGGTTTCCTACATCCACCCTGGTGTACCTGTGGGGGGAAGAATATCCATCTGATGAGCACAGCTGTGCAGTCAGTCACAGGGAGGGCCCAACAGCAGCCAAGCTGGAAGAGGCTGATGTTCCGAATGGATTTTGGAGACCTCCCACTCCTTGTGGGAAGGGACGCGTGGGACTTGGCTGAGCACACAGGGGTCCAGTTGGGATCGAGCAGCAGCAGTTAAATATCAAATTATTCCTGGAAATTCACCATATCCTAAAAATATAGTTTCATTAAAGCATCTTGCTGAAGCAGCTCTTGTGTCCCAGTAAAGGGAGGTAGGCTACCGAACCAGCTGTGGGGTTTTTTGCGAGCTTTCTTACTGGAGTTTTGAACTCTGTTGCTCAGTTTGCCAACTGCTGTTCTTTCTGATGCTACCCAGTTGTTTTACATGGCCTTGAAGTGGTTTCCCAGCTATTTGAACTCCTTAAATGACAATGCTTCATTATTGTCTAATAGAGAAGTGGATTCTTCTGTTTATATGTAAAGGTTCCCCTCCTTCCCCCCTACCTCCCTCAACATATGCAAAAGCACTGCAGAAACTGGAACCAGATAAAAAGAAGAAAACAGGCTTTTAAAGCAAGTTCTGAAGTGTAAAGATGTGAAGGCCACTTAGAAATCATTGCCTTGTGCTTTCTCCCACACTGTGATTCATTTGGTCCAATCCATCATTGATTCAACATGCTCATGGGCCAGAGCCTTCAAAGAAGACTGTGCATCTGCTTTAGCCATTCATCAAGGAGGAGCACAAAGGAGAAGGGCAAAGGAAAATGTATTGCCAGCTCCCTTTGGTGCTGTTTAATGGGTGTGAAAGGACAGTGGAGAAGCTGGGCTAATGAAAGCCAGGATGACCGAGGAAGTGCCCCCAGGACGTATATTATTCAGCCTAGGTATGGACCTTGCTAAATTTGATTTTGCAGAGGAACTTCAAACACTGAGCAAGAGAGCCAAAATGAGAAGAGTAATCCTGTGCAGGTGGAGGCTCTTCCTCAGATGTGGCCACCAGTCTGATGTGGCCACCAAGTGGAGAGGGGCTGTAGACCATGCAGCTCCGTTGACTTTCATTTTTCCAATAAATAACAATATTTTGAGGGAGATGATGCTCTGCTGCTCCAGAGAGCTCTCATTGCCTGATCCCTAAAGATCTGAGGCCCCTCATTCTGCTGCAGTTCTGCCTGCAAGTGGCTTATCTTGCATGTTTGCTGCAAGGTGGCTCCAGGGGAAAGTATCTTCTCTTAACATGACCTGGACAGTATTTACTTGAGGTTGCTGGGCTTGTTGCTCATGTCATCTGTGACCTTTCTGAGTCGTCTAGTGATTAAACCAGGGCTGGTTTGCCTCATGTGTTTCTGTTTATTTTCTTGCCTTCTCACATTGTTTCTCCTGGCCCTCCGTTGTACTCCCACATTTTTTGTCCCTCCTTCTCACGCACCCTTCCCCATGAGGAGTAGAAGAGAAAGAAGGAGATGGCTGTTTTTAGGAACAGGTTTGACATTTGTTTGTTCACCTTAAAAACCAGAACGTGTTGGAGGTAAAACACTCTTCTTGTGATTCTCAGTCTGCAGGAAAAAAACAAAAGGAAAAATAAGATTATGTGAGAGTATCATGCCACCTGCCTGTACAGCCCCCCACACACACGTGTTCAAATGATGCCAGTGGACAACAGCAAGTGGGACAACAGAGCAGAAACTTGGTCTCCACCTTCCCTCCTGTCCAAGCAGAGTCTGTGCAGGTGGGAGGTGTGAGAGAGGCCCTTGGTGTTTTTGATGCTGAATCCTGAGTGCCACCAGCTGCACAGGAGGGTGAATTCACAGATGTCCTGAGCTGTCCTTGTGTAACATCTTTCCCAAAGGGTGTTAGGTACTTGAGATGTGACTGTGCTCTCCTTGGCAAGGACAGCAGTTTATATTGATAGGGTATTGAATTTTTTCTGGGCATCCTTGAAGGTCGCCCCAAATTCCTGGGCCAGCCAACCCTGTGTTAACAAAGAGGGGTTATTTGTCCTTCTTTACTGGCAGTTTGTCCTGGTGGATAAGGTTGTTATGAGTTGCACAGAGGAAAAAGGACATTCTGTACAATTCCGCTGGAAAGGCTCTTGGGCAACTTATTGGCTGGTATGGAGCAGCTTGTTGATTGAACATGTCTGATGTTTCTTATCTCACTTTTGGGGGGAGGTTAAGGCCTCTTGTGTTCTCACCTGATATTATTTATCACTGATATTAAGTTCTTTTCAATCAAAGATACTTTGCCTGAAGTTTTGTGAAGACTTTTCCAAGTAGTTGAGCAACAATTTGTTCTCGGAATAAACCAATTTGCAGCTGGGGCCTGAAATGCTTTGAAGAAGATGAGTTTATACTTGCAGGCATTCTGCTTTGTGCTTATCTTGATTTGGCCTTGCAGATCTTAGTCCAGATTTATAGCTAAGCACAGTCTTCTGCTTCAGCATGGGGAGGGAAAGCACTGTGCTTCCCAACACATGGATGAGCTCTTGTCCAAAATCCTTCTCCTGTGAATTAAATAGAGCTTTTGGACCTGGGTAATGCATGGTCTGGTGTGTGCTCCTTCCTCTCCTTTCCATACTGCAGGATATAGATGGAAACTGCTATGAATTTTTAATCTCTGTTCTTCAGTTCTGTAAAATGAGAGAGTTTGAGGGTGCAACCACCCTTGGAAAAATATGCAAAGTCTAGAAAAGAAACCTGTAGGAGTTCTGTGAAGTTTGTTTTGTTTATTTTTTTTCCATTTCAGTGCACCTATCACAGAAACCCTGCTATATCTATATTTATGTGGTTCATTTTTCAGTATAACTGCATAGGCTTTCTTTTTTTTTAGTTCGTATGCAGCAGGTTGGGATTTGCTTTTCCTGGCTGTCTCCCCTTCATCCTCCCTTATTAATGCCCTTGCTTTAGCATTCTTCTCTTGAATTCCCTTGAGTTCAGCCCATTTTTGAGCTTTAAAACTAAGAACCAGGATGACTCTGCTAATTTGCTTGCAGCTCAAATCAAACACAGCCACTCTTCTCCACAAGTTCATCATTGTTACAGAAATATTGTAAATCATTCTTCTGAGTTTTCAGTTTGCTAATGAAGAAAGCAAGACAATGTCTGCTGCTAAATGAGTGTACTCATATTAAAAGGCTCTTGATGGGAATCCGGGGCAGTGAAGTCACATAGCCCTAGTCTGGGTGCGGTCAAAATTGTGAGCAGACATCAGGTTTAGATAAAACAGAGTTCTAGCACCAGTGAGCTTTTATTGAAAGTTAGTAGCAGGGATGTTGACCTTATGTTTGGCAAAAGTCAGCTACCCAAAACATGTATGCAAGGCAGATGGGGAATGTGATTTAATTAAAAAAGAAAATATTATGATATTCTGAGAACAAAGTGGTAAAATCTTCTGACTGCGCAGGAATTTCTTTTGAGAAATGGAAGGCACTGAAAGGCGAGGCTGGGAGAGGATGGGATCTGAAACGTCCTTCTGCACTGGGGAGGATGGAGGCTGATCCCAGGGTATCTGGCTGGCAGCAGGGTTATCAGTGACTCCTCGGGGCAGGGATGGCTGGAGAGCTTCCAGACACATTTTTCCATAGGAGGAAAATGAAGAAGGGTTTGATTGCAGCGTGATAGCGGCAGTGGCTCCCTGCCCTGCTGGCACCCCCCAGCCCCACCTGTGCTGCCCACCTGTGCCTGGCCCCAGGGCTCTCCCCAGCCCCTGGTGTTGTGCCAGGAGCTCTGCACCACTGAACCTCCAGGCACCAGGTGATGGAATGGGGAGGAGGGAGCTGAGCTCAGTAAACACGAGAGGCCTTCACCCATCCGTGTTCCCATGCATCTGGATTTCCCTCCACCCCTCGGGGACTTTCAATGAAGACTCAGAGCCTGGGATTGCTGGCTCCCGGATCCTCTGCTCTTCATGAGGAGTGAAGCCCTTTGAAATGCTGCTGCAGCAAGGCAGGTTTTTGGGACCAGGGAGGCCCCATGGGAGGACAGCTGTGCAGTCCTCTCCCTGTGGGAACAATGTGACCCCGGATTTCTGTGGGATGGGATAGGGCAACAGAAACCTCCACTTGCTCCCCTGAGGTCCTGCAGCCACACTCTGCTCACTGCTCTCACTCTCCTGCTGGCCTTCACCCTGTCCAGGGAAGAGGCTGCAGCTGCTCTCCGGCCCCACACGAGCAGGGGGCAGAAAATGGGTCTGTGTGGGGCAGCTGCAGCCCATGGCAGGCAAATAAACAAACTGGGGCTTTCCTGAGGGAGGGAATGCAGCCACGGGGTCTCACTCTGCTGAGGATTGAGGCTCACTCACTACGATTGATGCCTCCCTGGGGACTGGAGAAGGTTTCTGAGTGGGCAGGGGCTCAGGAAATCAAGCAATTTAAGGGGCTTTTGTGTGGGTTGAAGAGCTCCCAGACAGACACCTGCTTCTGAAAGTACATGCCAAGGGCAGCAGTTGGGTGCAGGACGTGGGAAAGTATCTGCGAGGTTGAGTTGGTCTGGGGCTGCAGTGTTAGAGTGGGGACCCTGAGCTCAGAGGGAGTTGGCAAAGGCTCAGTTCTGGATGGAGGTACAAGGGTGACCTCCTTGCCTGGCAGGGAGGGTCTCTGGTGGGTGATAAGGAGATGCCTCAGTTCAAGGAGGACATTCCTTTCCATGGGGCTGCTCGGGCACAGCCATCAGCCCTGCTCAGAGCATCAACCTCCAAGCAGAGGGGTGGCTTCTATCAGGCTCAGCCCTTCAGGGAAAGATCCCTCAGCCTCTGGAGACCTTCACCTCCTGAATGACCTCTGAGAGCTGCAGACCAGGCAGTACAGCCTACAGCTCTGATCCTCCAGGGATCAGACTCTGTCTCTGGGGGTCTGTAGGGAGCAGGGGAAGCAGATCTGGCTGCAGCTTCCAGGCCTTCATTTGTAAATAAGCACCTAGCTGCTATGGTAATGCTTATTTAATTTAGACTAAGCATTTCTACAGCTGTTCTGGGGGAACCATGCTGCTTTATGCACAATGTTAATTCTTGGCTGCTCACAGCTGCAGCAGTGCATTGGTCAGGCATGGTCCTAAATTCTGGTTCTGCTGCCTGGTATGGCACAGCTGTGTGGGCTGTGCCTGCTTTGGAGTTTATGCAAAGTGCCAATTGCTCCCCAAGACCACTGAACTCAGCTTACACCAGACAGTGACCAGTACTGCTCTGTGCTAGCAAAGCAGGTTGTAAATTGTAGGTTACCTATTTTTAAAAGAAAAAGGATGCTGGTCTATTTCTCAGATATAGCTGTCTTTTACTATTCCTGCCCTCTGCCCAATCACACTGTGCCAGAATCCAGGCTGGGATTTCTGTCTCAGTTATAGAGGATTGAATCTCCCCGTGCTCCTCATCCAGGTTTTGAATGACCAGGGTGGCTCAAGGTGCAGAAATCAAGGGGACAGACACCAAGCGCGTGGCACAGGCACCTCTGTGACCGCAGGGGCTACAAACAGCTGGTGGAGGCAGGAGGGTGTCAGGGAGCTGCTGGGGGTGGTTCTGGCTTTGGGGCAACCCTCAGGGCAGAGCTACTTCAAAGCTGCTCATGGGAGCCCTGTGCTGTCCCCTGCTGCCAACTGCTCTTCCTTAGAGGTGTGGGAACACAGCCACCATCCCCATGGCCCCACAGAACCCCCTGCTCCACTCTGCTGCACACCAGAGTCATGTTGGTTCCTCTGCAGCTGAACCCTCTCCCAGCCATGGGATCAATAGGCTCTGAGGCTGAAAGGCTGCCAAGCCATGCTGCTGCAGCAGGTGGGCCCCGCTGGCGAGGAGGAGCTGCAACGAGTGCTCACATCTCCCAGGGCTGGCTCCTCTGCTGCTGCGAGCAGCTGGGAAGATGCTGCTGTTGGCCAAGTGTGATAAAAGTCTCCCTCCAGCCTCCCCTGGGCTGGGGAGGGTTGGAAAGCCTGGCCTAGTTTGCACTAGGGATGAAGGCACTCTGCAAAAAGCAGATTTCAGGGCATGATGGGCTGAAGTCAACTCTGTTGAGGGTTTTGGGGCAGGCTTTGGGGAGCAGCAGTGTGCTCTGCAGCTGCCACCTAGCCATGGGCCCAGGATTGCCATGGGCCCAGTGTTGTCTCAGGGGGCACAAACCTCTGTGCCAGGTGAGGTGGCACTGGGCACGAGTGTGCTACAGACCCCAGATCGTGGTGGATCCAACCATGCTGTGGTTTCCAGTGCCTGAGATGACCCTGGGTCCAAGCATGCCATGAACCCAAGATGATTCCAGGTTCCAAGCTGGCCAGGGCCCTGGCCATTCTGCAGACCTAACACCATCTCAGGTGGTGCAAAGCTCTGCAGAGGTGCTGAGTCCATACTTGGGCACTCCATCATCTCAGTCCATGGCTTGTTTGCACCCGCTGTCATCTCAGTGGGTGCAAAGCTTGCAGAACAAACCTTGCATCCCCTGAGATGATGCTGGGTCCATGGCAAGCTAAAATAAGCCCACTTTGACAGGAGTCCGTGCGTGAGTTGTCTGGCAATCTGTTTATGGCTGGGGTTTGTATCAGAATTTAAACACTGCAGCGAGGAGTAAACGCAGCGAGCCCCACGCGGGCTTTGTTATGACATCTTGTTGCAGGCAGGAGGCAAGCTCCGGCTCCAATAACAAACACCCAGTGTTATGACACTTCTACCTTTCCAACTATTTATGCAAGCACAAATATTTTATTTTAAGGTTTGAGACGCACCGTTAACATAAAGCAGCCTCATTCCTTTCAGCGCGGCCTGGTTCTCACTTGGGGAGCTGTTGTTTAATGAAAAGGTTAATTGTGTTTTATAGGGCTCTATTGCCTGCCTACCAGTTTCTGGCTTGGAAGGAGGCGAGGTGAGGCTGCTGGTGCTCATGCTAAATTATGGGCTGTGAATACAGGCAGTTTCTAGGAAGAAAACAAAATGCATGACAAGAAGTGGCTCAGAAACCAATGGGTTTTGTGGTGCAAAGCTCCTTAGGTGCTACAAAGTTAATTTCATGTGAAATGGTTTCCAACGAGGTTACCCCATGACAAAACTCAGTGAAGTGGAGGATGAGACGAGAGTTTCAAAGGACAAGAACTGTTTTCTGCTCAGCTGCAAACACACTCAGCCTTCCCCTTCCATAGCTGCACTATGTTAAATCCTACAAGTATTTTCCTCTCCTGAGGTTGAATTAATTAACTTGAAATTTCTTAACAGCCCGTAATGAGTGCAGAGAGCAGAAGGAACTGAAAGTTTAATCTTGACTTGTCAGCAAATTCCTCCTCCAGCAGCTGAAGGAGCAGCAGCCATGCACTTGCATAATGCCCTGGTGTGGCCACCGGACTGTTTTGATTAAATGGATTCTAGGGGTTTAGGAAAACTACAAATTTTATAGCTCTGATGTTCTCTGCAAAAGTGATGTAAAACATCGTAAAGCTGCCAAGCCACCACTGTGGTGCAGGGATCCATGCTGGCCTCCTCTGCAGCAGGGACTGGCAGCCCCAGAGAATGCTGTTAAGAAAACAATTGGACTGGAATTGGCGGAATGGTGTGGGGGGAGGTTTGTGCATTGCAAACGTTTGCTCCCTCTTTCTGAACAATTAATGTTTTTTGATCTGTGCCACTTCAAAGCCACATCTGAATTTGGCCTGGTGTTTGAACTGGACACTGGAGAACCAAGTGCTTCTCTGCAGGAGCATCAGTAATGGTATCATACCTGAACTTCTCTCCTTCCATTTGAAGAGGCTTAGCAACTGTCTGTATCACAATACTGACCCTTTCTGCCTTCAGAGGGTACTGAGGATGGATCCAGGGAAAATTTACTGTCTAAATTGTGTGGTTTCAGGGTACCTGCTATTTGGCCCAATAGCACCTTCAGAGAAGGTGCTATTGGGCCAAAACCTCATGTAGGGATTCATCCCCTGCCCCGTATCCACCCCATGTTGCCACCTGATAATTTCCCCAAGCAGCTGCCCCCAGCTCCAGCTGCCCCTGAAGGGTGGATGTCTCCATCAAGGTGGCAGAAGCAGGACAGTCTGTCCCCAGGACAGTCTGTGTCCCCTCAAACCTTGCTTTGTTGTTTGCTCATAAGTGGGGAGATCTGGTGCCTTGCAGAAGAAACAGGCTGGGATGAACAGTCTGGCTGTAGGGCTTTGTCAGCTCCCCCTGTTGCAAACCCCCCAGGGTTTGGGCTGGATGGAAGCCCTGGAAATGGTGCACCCTCCACTGTGAGGTGTCTCTGAGCTTATGGGGAATGCTCCCTTTTTTGGAAAATTTTGATGTGTTTTCCTGTGCGTTGGAGAGATAAAATGCAGCTCAGGGTTTCTTAGGGAAAAAACTGAATTCCTGAAATCAAATCAGTTCATTAAAATTATAGTTACAATTATAGCCACTCTTTCTTGAGAACAGTGCCAAAGGAGTGTGCTGAGCATGACTGCTGATTCTGATGGCCAAGACCTGAGCATTTCAACATCCCAGGCCCTAAAGAACAGTCAAACTCAGAGCAGAAGGAGAGAAAACAGAGACCTACTCACTGCCAAAAGGCAGCAAGGAGGACAGGCAGACACAGAAATGATGCTCCGGTCAGCACTGCCACCAAACCCTTCACTCTACTCCTTCCTTCTTTTGCATTTATTATTTTATTTTATTTTATTTTATTTTATTTTATTTTATTTTATTTT